>CM059228.1:13539958-13662458 GCA_030347435.1 Clarias fuscus
TCTTTCACATGGTTCCCTAAAACAAAACTTTTTTCTTTGGTTGAAAATCGCCATATATTCTTAGTCAATGGTTTTGCTGCATTTGCGAGCCATGATGCACATCAATATTTATGTAGGTAATGTTCACGAAAGAAAAATTAAGCAGAAAGATAATGCTACTAGAATAAGGAGACTCACAATCGCTTTGTGTACTAGAGACAGGAGACCCATGCGTGTGTGTTGCATTTCGTATGTCTGGTTCTCCAATTGGGATTTTTGAAATCTGTTAAAAGCTTATGTGAGCACAAGCGTGTATAACCAAAGTTAAACTGAAACCGGCAGGGAAACGAGGTTGATGATGCTGAAAATAGTTTTGAATGTTTCTTGTGATCTTCCGCAAACTTTGTGAACAAAACTCCCGTTGTTCCGTTGCTATCATGACTCAGGACAAATACATCATCAAAGCAAAGTTTGCTATACAGTATATCTATTTATCTATTAATTGATACTTAACCAACACTATTATTGACAGTAAATGCATATTTACCTGAAGTCTAGCATCGATTCTGACACAAAGTTATATATATATATATTTCTATATATATATATTATATATATATTCTGACACAATAGAAAGAAATATCTTTGTCAGCTGGTTTCATCCCTAGAAGCACTTTGCTTACACAGCTGATTACGCCCTGAAACATCCTTTTTCTCTAGAAACCTGTATGTACTTTGTTCGATATGTATTTACTATTATTTCTGAAGAACACTACATTTATTTCCTGGATTATTTGATCGTAATTTTTTTATACCGCCTATCCTGTGCACAGGGTTCTGGGGGGGGCCTGAGGTGGCCTATCCCAGGAGGCGGGGTCCACCCTGGACAGGGTGCCAGTCCAATGCAAGGGCACACATGCACACATCACACACTCATTCGCAGACTACGGGAATTTGGGGACGTCAGTTGACATACAGTACAATAATCCGCATGTCTTTGGACTTTCGAAGGAAACCGGCGTAACCAGAGGAAACCCACCAAGCACTAAAAATAACATCACTCTATTAGGACATTTTCCTTTCCGCTGACTATGCAAACACACCCTACTGTATGTCCCAAGAATAAAGGGTGTTTTAGCTTAAAAACAAGTGGAGATTCACCATCCCATAGTACACAAGTGAGAAAGCTACAGTAGAAACCCTATCCTGTGACTTATGCTTTCCGAATGTCTCCTTCAGCAACAGCGTCCTTGAATAAGTCCTCCCTAGTACAGACGTGGTGTTATTTCCCTCTTCAAGCTCCTTCTGATTGAAAAGACTAGCTTGTTGTTCTCGAAAAAGAAATCAATTGAGTCAAGCAATTGGCTGGTTTTGACAGAGGTTTTGAAAAGCAGCTCTTGTTCGCGATGCATGAGGCACTGCAGTGTTGTCTCATTGACTGTGGAGCGAGAGGAACTGACAGGAAGAACATAATAAGGAGAGAGAACAGAACGTTCCGTCAAGGTCGGTCAGAGACCCTAGAGGTTAAACGTCTACGTCTGTGCATTTCTAGACGGAAAAGAAAGAGAGAGAAAAAGGCCTTACTAAGCACCTCCTTGATTATGTGCCTTCATTTTAGACAGCAGGAGGGGAGTTAAAGCAGCTCTTTAATTCTGTTTCATGCTGGAGATTTTTGGCACCTCCCGTCGGTACAGGGCACCTGACTCAGCTTTTTCCGTACCACCCAAACACAGGTCATCCGTGAAACACCTGTTTTTCAAAGAGAGGGAGTTTTTATGTGGAGATCAGAGCTGTGTACACACCCTCCACACACCGTATCACTACCGCTGCTATCACTTCCCAATAAAAATAGGATCATGCAAAAGGCTGGAGCGTGGACAGGAATGATGCCTTCAGTTACATTTATTTGTTTCATTTAGAGTGAACAGTGAAATTAGCAATGGCACAAACAGGCAAATCTGCATGTCTTTGGACTGCTGGAGGAAACTGGAGTACCCGGAGGAAACCCACCAAGCACCGGGAGAACATGCAAACTCCATGCACACAGACTGTAAGGCGGGAATCGAACCTGGACCCTGGAGGTGCTAGGCGACAGTGCTAAGCACTAAGCCAACGTGGCGCTCCATAAGAATTTTATTTACAGTTATTTGTTTTGTTACAAGGGCGGCACAGTGGTGTAGTGGTTAGCAAAGGCTCCTTGCACCTCCAGGGTCCGGGTTCGATTACCGGCCAGGCTCGATCCCATCTCTGTGTGCATGTTCTCCCCGTGCATGGTGGGTTTCCTCCGGGTACTCCGGTTTCCTCCCACAATCCAAAGACCTGCAGATTAGGCTAATTGGTGTCCCCAAATTGGTGTCCCCAAATTGTGTGAGTGAGTATATGTGTGTGTGCCCTGCGATGGATTGGGACCCTGTCCAGGGTGTACCCTGCCTTGTGCCCTAAGCCCTCTCAGACAGGCTCCAGGTCCCCGCGACCCTGAATACAGGATAAAGTGGTATAGATGATGAGTGAGTGTTTTGTTATACATTTCATCAAATTGATAACAAGCTCCAGATTTCTTGGAAGCTTAGAATCTGAATTAGTAATCTTCTTCAACTGGTTCTGAACTACTGAGCTACCGTTCTCCTTGAGATGAATCATAAAGTTTCTGAAGTTTCCACCTCTTTTTTTATTACACAGCAATTATGACATAAATTCCATATATTTCCAAACATAAATCTCCAAACTGTGATGTTAAACCAAAAGCATTTTCATCTTTGGCGATTCTCAACAGGTCTACTTGAAACCCTGCAACGAAGACTGTCCTCTTATAAAAAACGTTCCAACTTGACCTCCTTTTCATGTCTCAAATAACCCTTTGGAATGAGTTGAGCCATTAAAGATTGGATCTGCAGCCTGCATGTCTGGTATAAGATATTACTATATCACAGACATGTCGTCCCAGACACTGAAGCTGTGACGCTCCAACACCAGTACCTGACCGTCGCACCATGTGGTACTATATATAATTAAATCTCCACATCATGAGAACACTGCTGGACGCTTTGGTGCCTTTAGGGCTCCTGGTTCTGTCATGAGCTTGGATTTAGCATGTCTTCACCATGCCTGAGTGAGTTTCTTCCTAAGTGGACTAAATTATTCCAAGGGGTCGGCGTACATACAGTATATGGTGCCTTTCAATGGACTGTTCCCTCATTCAGAGTGCATTTACAGTACACTTTGCACATGAATTCCTGATCAGGATAAAGTCGTCAGACAAGATGAATGAACGAATGGATCTCTAATTAGAGCTTTTCTGTAATAATATAACAGTGTAGAGTTATAATATGGAGACACATTGGATCATTGGATAGACATTCAGTGGGCATGTATGTCTCAAAATCCACAAGCGACTATAGACAAGGCTCCTCATCTAGACAGTTTCATGATTTAGAAGAACAAGTGTATATACTGTACTTGTCACTGGTTTCCCTTGGCAGACTTGAGGTCATAACAACATACAGTATCGTTTGGTGATTTTAATTAGAAATTGTCTTCGGTCATGATGTCTTTTGAGGTCATGAGTCTTTTATTACTCTGACCCGCACTCGTTTTTGCACACAAAGGTTATCCCCAGTATTTATTTATATGTATTTCATGTATTTCACCTTCTAAACACATAAGGTGGAACCTCAGGATACAATAGTGATGGGTCGTTCATGAATGATTCTTTGTTTTTGAACGAATCTTTAACGTGACTAAAAAGAACAACTAGTCTTAGAGAGTGATTCGTTCATTTTCTATTGGACGCGCAAAGCATCGCAAAACCTCCTTAGGTTATGTACAGGAAACAGAAATGAGTGGTTACTTTTGAGTCTTTTGGTCCAAATCATTTGTTCTTTTGTCACGTGACTCCCATAGACGCTATGCAGTGCAATAGATTCAAAAGAACGACTCAGACCAGAAGATATGAGAGGTGAGCTGCTCATTCTGGTTATCATGATATGTCCTAAACTGCATTGTAATATTTTCATTACTGGAACTATAGCCGAAATTTGTGTATGTAGACATGTTGGGTGTCTGTTTTTTGAAAATGTAACATTTTATTTTATTTCTGAACAAAAGAACGAAATGAACTAAATGACTCAAAAAAAGGTTCGTTCATTTTGATAAAGAGATTCAAAGAACCGAGTCACTAAAATGATTCAAACTTCCCATCACTAGCATACAAATTCCCCTTCCTTATGAATTTATGAAATCCTTTTGAAATTTGCATTGGCATACAAAGAATGTTCGGGATACGAACAAACCAATTAAACCGAACACTGGGTAAGTTGCGCGTACGTCCAGGAGCTGTTCAAAACTTGTTTATGTCAGTGGAAAGCCAAGCGAAGAGATTATATTTATTTATTTATTTATTTATTGCATTTTGTGCAAGCTTTATTGAAGACGTAGCACTATGGGTTCCAAGAACGTCAGGAAGGACAGTAGCAAGAAGAAAAGAAGCAGCGGGTGCCAAGAGGAATCATAAATGAAGGTTATTTGAGGTTTAATGTCTATTTATTTCATATTTCATTTCATTTACATGCCTTTTATGAATGTTTTTATATGCAAAAATATAATTATAGTGTTGGAAATTGGTAATATCAGTAATATTCCTGGGTGGTTGGAACGGATTATCTGTGGAAAGATTTATAAAAATTTGCCATATGAATTTTGTTTCCAGAATGAATTAAATTTGTACGCCATGTACTTTTTCAAGCTTGGCTGTGTTCCACTGTTTTTTTTTCCCACCTTCTTCCACCAGATTTCAAAGCCAAAATGAAGAATATGCAAAATATCTCATGTTTTCTCATATTTAGTTTTTTTAGTTTGTTTATCATCAGAGATGGTAAGATTTCAGTAACCAGTGTGTGTTAATTAAGATAGCTGCCTTTGTAACCCCTCCAGCTACAATTCCCAAGTGACCCTTCCATGGATACATGAAAGATGGCAGAAATTCAATAAAAGACTCTTTTGGACCATGTAGATAAGCTGTGTGGTTGCTGACGTGTGTAGAATGCTGTAAAAGAGCTGATGAGAGGATATACATCCATACGTACTGTACATACATTTGTCTGAATAATTCCTGGTCAGCTTCCATGAAGGAAATGATGGAAGTTGCTTATGTTGCAACCTTGGCCTGTAGTGGTACTGTAGTAAGATGCATGTGGGGGCAAATGCATCTTTGACAGCAGATGGCGAATTTCATCAAACTCCCCCACTCTGTCTGTCTGTGTTTCTATGTCACTCCATCCATGTGATTGGTTTTGACAGCTCAATATGGCCCGAGCGCACGTCATGATAGACTAATCCATACGGCGGACGGGCTGGAGGGGGTTTTTAGGGTCTCGGGCTAAGCTTGTAGACAGGAATTCCTTTGGGCCGGAATCATCTGGTAATATCAGCTGCAGGAAGATCTAAGTCTAATGCGGTCATAAAACCATGTTAGAAATCATACGTCAAACGATATTTTAGCATCATTCAAACCTTTTTATTTTTAGAAAGTGTATTTCCCTTTTATAAATCTTCCCTTTAGGTGTTTTCTCCTTCGAAATTGCTCTTCCCCACATAGATCACACCTTCTCTCAGAGTGTGAGACACTCCACAGCGGAGCATCGGCCAGGCCGGCTCGCTACCAATCAGCTTAACGTTTTGGGAGGTGGATCTCGGCTCTGTTGCCTAGCAACAGAGATGGAGGTGCCCCAGTCGCTTGTAGTGTTGCTAAGCAACTGGGAAAAATGTTGCAGTCGGACACAGTGGATGATGATGAGGAGAAATGGAGGATGTCCCGAACTGTTGTTTTTCATTGAAGACAATCTAATTAGCTATTATTACTTCATATACTGTATGAACTTCGTGAATATGAATGGACAGTATACTGTCAGTACTGGATAAATAACCTATACGCATAATATGATCATTAGATTAATGTTATCTTTCTTTGCATTTATCATTCATGTGGATGTGTACATGCAACATACAAACTGCATGTAGGAGTCACCTTAGGTAGAAGTATTACAGAAAGCAGATTTTCACTTTATATGCTCGTTACATAGCACTGTAGTGCACGATTTGCCCAATAGCACACTATAGAAACTGACACTAGAAAAATGTTGAACATTATAGACAACACTGTTACACATCCACAGCCCTGTGTATGGATGAAAGGAACAGTCGCTCTGACTCTTTTACCCTGGAAGTTGCAATACACAAAGAGAGACAGAGAAAAGTATGTTAAAGTTCAAATTGCTTAGCCTTATTTCATCATTAAACTTTAATGAGGTCACATAAGTGACGAATGAGAAGCCAAGTTGTTTATGTGCAGAATAGACTTGATGTGTAGTCAAATGATATTTTTTCATGTTTAAGTCCTATACACACACACACACACGCACGCACGCACTGCTTTCATTAGTAAGAGAAAAGTTTTGTCCTTGGCTTTGGAGGCCAGTTTGTGCTGCTTCCCACGTACTTGCTGCTGGCCACAGACACAAAGAAAGCTTGTGACACGAGGAAGTGTCCTCACAGAGCAGAGAGACAGAGAGATAGATAGATAGAGAGTGAGTGTCAGAAAAAAAAGGAAAGAGAGAGAGAGAGAGAGCGAGAGCAATAGAAAGAGGGAGAGAAGGAGAACAGATGAACATTGTGAGTGAGGCTTAATTAAAGACAATAATGTTGTTTTTGTTGGACATTTTTAAAAACAAAGAGACTTGCCAGGAAGGAAGAGAGATCCTGGATGTTTTACATAAAGATATCTTGTGGGAATTTAAAACCGTATTGGAACGATATTGGATTAAACGTGATGTCTGGCATGTTGTTTCAAATAGTAGATAAACACTAGTATCTCTCTGCAAGTCTCACTATTTGCCAATGCATTGTCTCACACCATCTGATCAGTGTGTACTGTATACAGTTCTCTGGACTGTATCCCATGTACTGTATGCAATGTATATTCCTCCATCACATCCGGTTTTCTTTCATGGGTTAGATTCTTATGGATCTCCTGCTCAGAATAAAACAATTATTGAAAATGAATAACCGATGCAATAATCAGTGATCATTCTTAACATGTTCTTAGCAAAACGTCTGGTCTGGTCACATGGACAATGCCACTAGACTTTTATCATGGGAAAACTGCTCAGCGCTGTCAAGTTGCTGCTCTCATGGCCTTTGTGACAGTTTCACAAGCCTGGGTGCGGAGCGTAGGCGCGTAAGTGTGTGCGTGGGTGTATACGTGTGTGTGAGTCAGTAATGTCCGAGTATAAACAGACAGGCCAGTCCAGACGAGGATAGACGTAATCCTCACTATTAAGTATCGTCAATCAGGCGTGATCTCCATACTGCTGCTGCTACGGTACTGCTGTCTCAGCGACTGCTATCATCACACCTTTCATCAACACGCCTGCTCTCTTCAGTCACTTTCTTTCTTTTTTAATGACTTTCTCTCCTCTATATGTTCGTCCTCTCTTAATATATTCTGCTCCTCTGTCTCCATATGTCCAACTCTGTAAGAGTCTTAGATCTTGCTTTGTATCTGAGCTTTAAGGTCTATACACATTGCAGCAGTAAAGTACCGCTAACCTTTGTTCTTTTGTACCTTTTTTGGGATCGGCAAGGTGCCACTGCTGATTCTGGAACCCGTGCCTGGAATTCCCAGAGTTCTGTAAATATTTTACATGTTTCCACTCTTCAGCCAACCAAAATGAGTTTGTTTTAGCACCAAAATGCTGCTGGTCTGGAACCAACGAACTTGTGACATCATTGTTTTAACAATCTAGCTTGCTGATAGAAAAGCATTTCACTGGTTTCCTTAACAGTTTAAAGAAACCACATGGACCTCTTAGGATTTTTTCACATTAGGAACGATTGATTTGTACCACGCCTCATTCCCCATCCCCCAACCCCTATCCCCTTCTGATCAGTGTTATCTTTTTGTGCTCCGTCCTCGGGTCGTCCTCTGATACAGCAGGTGGTCATATGCACCTACTTGGTTTATGAGCCACCATTAAACACAAACGAACAAGAAAGTTATCTTTTTTTCTTTGCTCTGCCGACTTGTATTGATATTTTGGAAATATCAAACAATGTCAATGTCTAAACAGTGATCTACTTCTTTTCCCAAGTACGATTGCTTCCATATCTGATCTGATTCGATCCACTGTATCGGTCTCGAGACCACCTCTTCAAGCAAGCTCGCGCACGGTTCCCAAGAGCGGAACGATTCTGTTCTCACTAACCAAAATGAACCAGACTTTGGGTCAGTTGTCCTCAGAAACGATTCCAGGGCCTAATGTGAAAACTCCCTTAATTTCTTTGAGTAACTCCTGTAGTCCTTTGCCCTAATTTGACTCGCTTTATACCTTTTACCCCGTTATAACACTTTCAGCAGAAATATAATCACTTCCCTAATGGGTATACCAAAGACCACAATATAAAAGGTACAATGGGCCTGGATCCTATCCCAGGAGACTTAGAGGGACACCCTGGACATACACACACTCATTCATACACTACGGGGAAATTTGGGAACACAAGTTAGCCTAATCTTCATGTATTTGGACTGTGGGAGGAAACCGGAGTACCTGGAGGAAACCCACCAAGCACAGGGAGAACAAGCAAACTCGAGGTGGGAATTTAACCTGGAATCTGGGGGTGCAAGGCGACATTGATAAACACTAAGCCATGGTGACCCCTAGGAAAGGAAAAACCCAGAGGAAAAAATGATCTATCAAGCATTCTGTTGGCGTTCTTTTCATGGCATACAGGCAGACATTTAGTAAAGTTTCTTAACTTTATTATACGCATGAAATTAGGAGGCTCATTTTGGATATCAGTATTGTTTTTCACCTTGGATGGTAAAATATTTTCCATCTGAAAGGAGAGCCGCTTCAGCTTTGAATCACTGTCCAGACATTGTCTGGTGGGCATTTTCGATTAAATGCCAAAGTTTCTTTGCAATATTGCCAATTAGCAAACACTCTCCATACCACATCTTGCAGTTGTAACTTTATATATTGGGTCGACATCGGCCAGACAATTGTGCAATTATAAATCATTCTTCTTCTTCAGCTGTTTTGAAAGTGTGTTGCAACGATGCTCAGTTGGAATGCCCAATAGGAAAGTCTTTATGATTGCAGCAGCAGTTGTTTGGTATGCCAAAGGGTAAGATGTGGGTGTAAATTGTTTTTGGGAAGTTTTTTCTTTTTCGGGATTGGGACAGCAAGAGAGTTGCTGTTTGCTCTAATCACACATCCTTGCCTTTCTTTTCTCATTAATCCTACATTCCTGCTGTTTTCTCTTTCCTGTCTTTCCCTGAGCTAAGCCACTTTATTTATAGTGCCTTTATCGTCTTCTCTGGGAAACAGCTCGCTGTTTTCATTTAGCCGTACTCTTTTTCCCTCTCAGACGCTCCACCCCGTTTTCTCTTCCTCTTTTTCCTGTTCCCTCTCACCCTCTTCTTGACCTCCCTCACTATTCCCTCCTTCTCTCCCACTCTTGGACACCGTCTTTAAAAGGTCTTGGTCTGGGTGCCACGGTATTGTTGGTCCTTTGGGTGTGTTGGCATGGTGACTCCATACAGAGTGGCTTTTTTTTTTTTTTCAGCATTCTAAGAAGTCTTTTTAATTTTTGTATATTTGTTTTTTTATTAAATTTTTGTGTCCACACATAGATTTTGCTAACTGATAAATATAAAACAAGACGCAGTGTAGACTGGGTATATACTGTATGGCTTTCCAGCATAGGTAGATTTTACACTTGATGTCATGAATATAATGGCCAAACAAGGATAGATCTGTTTTTACCACTCTACAGCTATGAGAAGTGCATCAGGGACCTATGTTTGGTACCTTATGTTTTTTTTTCCACTTTGAAAATCTTGTGTCTCTTTTGTTTTTTTTTTCTTTCTGGTAAACTGACATTATCCCATTGCACTTAAAACAACTGAACATGGAAAAGGTCAGTGGGGCCTCAGGGTTTTCAGGCCCGATGAAACGATTATGAAGCTCTCCTGTCCCAGAGGCTTTTCCCACACTCTGCACACTGAAGGAGGCTGGGTCTGGGCCAGGCTAGCTGTTCTTGGTTAGGCCATTCTAAGGGATCCCCCTGAATGGTTTACGGCAATGTGGGGTGATTTGTTAGGCTGGGAGAAGATCCAGGTTCTCAGTAAATCTCTGGAATGTATTGGAAAATGAGATGTAATGCCTCTGGAGATGTTTAGAATCATCTTTATGGAGTTGTAACATTCATCCTAATATTTACAGATCTGATTTATTTTCTACCTTAAATTAGGACCAACAATTAGAAGAGTTTTTTGTCGCCAGCTCCAATCGAAGCCAGCTCCCACATCTTACAATCTTTCACATATACGTGACCTCATACAGTAGATGCCCAGGATTGGCTAGTGTCTCAGGAGAAGGAATCAGTGCCATTCCTACCACCCAGATGTCACGGAATATTTGCTTCCACAGACTTGCGGTAACAGGGGTCTGTGGCATCAAACTCTCTATCTCCTCACTACACCACTGTTCTGAATGTTGACCTGATGTTATCATAGTGTTTGGTGACCCAGCATGCCGTCAGTAAGGGCCCTGAGGAGAGCTAAGCTCAGTGGAGTTCCCAAAAGACCCATAAAATCGCAGGCATTCTGGAAAAAACGCTGTGAGGTCTCCAAATGTTTAGAATACCAAGAGCCTTCCTCTGAGCATCTTAATGGACTTGATGATCCAGCAGATCTTTGCTATTAGTCACAGTTGAGTGTATGATACTTTGGGATGGATTTGTTTTTAATAACCTACAATGTGATGGATTCCATGTGTTTGACCAAATAAAGACACTGGAGTTGTGCGATACGACAGAATGTGATAGAGGTAAAATATGTTTGCTGTAAGTAGAAAGAAGAAAGAAGCTACGCTCATGTTTCTGATTGTTGATGTTGGATGTTTACAGATTTCATGTTATTTCTTTTATGATAAATGGGTTCTGGCGTTTGTGTCTCTGTGTGCGTGTTTGTGGGGGAGTGTTTTATATCGTAGTGGGGACCAGATGTCCTCATAAGGATAGAAATAGCTCACTGTTATGACCTTGTCCCGGTTAGCTAGTACTTAACAGAAAAAATGACCTACCTTGGTCGTACAATGGGAATAAATACAATGGTCTCTATGGCCCCTAGTTGGACTATAGAGGTTCCTAGATGGATGGATGGAAGTTTTTAAAATAAATGTAGGCATAGCATTAATTATTGCCATTATCACTGTCCCAATAGTCATGTCACAACAAAAACTGTGTGTGTGTTTGTGTGTGTGTGTGTGTGTGTGTGTGTGTGTGTGTCTAGTAAGATGGCTTGTTGCCAACTGGGACAACTCTGTTGCTAGTTTGAGTAATTGTCTTTACTGTACACTATGACACACAGACTGAGATAAATTTTTGTGACCTGATGCCTTCACGGATGATTTAAGGTCATGTGCATGTGTGTGTGTGTATGTGTGTGTGTGTGTGTGTGTGTGTGTGTGTGTGTGTGTGTGTGTGTGTGTGTGTGTGTGAGTGTCCTGGGTGGGTCTGCGCTGTCATAACCCATTGCCAGACTGCTGCAGATGGTGTGTAGCCATGGCAACCATCCGGAGGCTTCATGTGTGTGTCATGTGAAGAACATGCAGGCATGCAGCTGCCAGCGTACATTCAACACAGATGCCACCTACACACAAAACAATTATGCATGCAGCACAGGAAACCATTGCACCATCTGCATGGAGCGGCACACACGCACATAACATTCACAGACACAGGGAGGATCTAGTACTCACAACATCTCATCTAAATGCTTTATCTAAATGGTGTGTAATGTCTAAGACATGACAATGATTACTACAATTAGCTATGCTATTATGAAACACAGGTGGCTTGCTGTTTATGGAACAAACTATCTTGAATGTGAAACAGGGAATTAATAAAAAATACAAAACAGAATGCTGCTTTACACTCCAAACGACAGCAACAATGAAAATTGTAGTCATGCAATATATTTGCAGTCACACAGTCATGATGTAGATTTGCACTCATGCCGTCATGCAATTAGATTTGGAGTCATACAGTAATGGAGTAGACTGGAAATTACTCCGCTGCAAATTATTCCACTGCAATTTACATATTTGCAGTGAGGCAGTAGATTTGCAGTCATGCAGTCATAAAGCATATTAGAAGTTATGCAATAGATTTGCAATCATGACTTGAATTGCAATCATGCAGTAGATTTTCAGTCATACAGTCATGCAGTAAAATTGCAGTCATACAGTCAGGAAGTAGACTTGCAGTCATTCAGTCATGGAGTAGATATGCTGTCATACAGTTATGCAGTAGATCTGTAGTCATGCAGTAGATTTGCAGTCATGCCGTCATGCAATTAGATTCTGAGTCATACAAATTACTTCATTGCAAATTACATATTTGCAGTGAGGCAGTAGATTTGCAGTCATGCAGTGGGTTTGCAGTCATGCCGTCATAAATTGTATTAGCAGTTATGCATTAGATTTCAAATCATGACCTGAATTGTAGCCATGCAGTGGTTTTTGCAGTTGTGCTCTAGATTTGCAGTCATACAGTAGTTTTGCAATAATTATGTGAAATGCAATCAGGCAGTCATGCAGTAGATATCCAGCCATGCAGCCATGCATGCAGATTTGCAGAAATGCAATGGACTTGCAGTCATAAAGTGCATTAGCAGTCATGCTCTAGATTTGCAATGATCCAGTGAATTTACAGTCATGCAGTGGATTTGCACTCATGCGGTAGATTTGTAGTCATTCAGTAAAATTACAGTAATGCAGTATTTTTGACATTTTTTTTTCCTTTTAAGCCATAGATCTCTTTGATAAGATGCATTGTAAAGTCAGTCTGTATACCAGATAGTGTGTAAAATATAAAGAAATATGAAGACTTCACAAATATTTATATATAAGTGAAACCTTCCTATTTCCCGAGTGTTTAAACCATGTATATAATCCATATATGAAGGAACAGATTGGGGGGAAAAAAAGCCAGCAGGTCATGGGTATGTCTTTTTCTTTTCCCAGCTTGATAAGATGACTGAACATCATCTTCATAGTTCAGAGACATGTTATGACTCCATCAGCACGCTGGTAACAGTAACAATAACAAACAAGCTGAAACCTGTGACTGTTTATCTTAAAGTTTTATGATCAGAGCAGGATTAATCGAGTGCAGTTTGTAAAAGTTGAGCTGCATACAGTAGAATTCCTTTCTTACTAAGATCCAAACAGTAACTTTAATAAGCAAATAGCGGCAACAGTTACCGTACCTTTTAATGATTAAACATTCTTGATGAGTTGATAATCCCATCAACCTCTGTATTGAAAGTGTAATTTATCATTTGTATTAAATATAAAATGTATTAAATTCTATTAAATATTGAATATTTCTATTACTAATCTCATTCAAGTACTCATCGTCCATATACAGTAGTGCTTTATCCTGTATACAGGGTCACGGGGTCCTGGTGCCAATCCATCACAGGGCACACACCCATACATATATTCACATGTTCATTCACACACTACGGGCAATTTGGGAATGCCATTTAGCCTAAAGAAACCGGAGTACCCGGAAGAACCCCACTGACCACAGGGAGAACATGCAAACGCCATGCACACAGACCCAGACAGGAATCGAACCCGGATTTTAACCGCCGCCCTTTTTTATTTAATTACACAAGAGCGGTTAAACATATTAATTTTGGTCGTAATACTTGATTGTTAAATTAATGTTTATATGTGACTGTCTATATACTGTATGCTTGAAATAACTCCAGGTGCTTCGGTTGGTGCAGTCCATCATCTTCACTGAGGAGATGACTTGATATCATCTCTATGCCGCTCACAACAAGCATGATGTCATTGATAGTGTTATTAGCATAAAGGTTGGAAACTGAGTGTTCTAATAATGAGATGAACACACTAAAGGTCTAAAGCGATACTGAATCACTTTCTTTAGCTAGAGATGAAGCAAATTTCACTACCACCGTTATCAGCTGGAGGTTGAATGGCATTGTGGGCACTGTACTGTAGGACACGATTAATCAAACTGAAAATATGCCCAACGTGTCAGTGAGAAGTCGAGTCCGAATTTCACTATAACATAAATCACATGTTTAATTCTCATGATTAATTTGCAAGTCAGCCGGTGTGTTTTTTTTTATTTAACGAACAAGGCAGAGGCAATTAAATGTGGCATGTAGTTGTTCTGGGGCACACAGGTGAGATTAATCTTTTCAGTAGGGAGATGAATTTCTTAGAAATCACATGCGTCTCGGATGTCGGGATCTTTTACGGGGGCAAGCTCAGAGGTGAACCCTGACAAGGTCATGTGGTGTAACCCATGTACCTGAGACGCATGTAGCATTAGTAAAGGGTGAGCTTAACATAGAGGGACATGGGTGGAACTTTGCAGCATTAAAAAAAAAAAAAAAGGAAAAAAACAAAGTTGGAAATAGAGAGGAATATGATTCCTGGAACAGGAGGAAATTGTATTATTATTTCTATAGTTATGCTGTGAGGTCTTTTTTGTTATCGAGGTTTTGTACACCTCTCCATACAGTATGTACAGATATATTCCACTGTAAAATGTTTTTGTCAGGCATCAAGTAAAGAAAACAGTTTGTGAAAATGACTGGAATTGGGCTAAGAACTGTCCATTACGTTATTAAAAACTGAAATAATAGTGGTTAATTGTCAACTTAAAGGAGGGAATGTGGTCAGAAAAAAAATATCATGAATGAAGATTACATACTGTAAATGCTTGGTGAAGATGCATCGTAAAAAAAAAAAAGATCAGTTTTCTACGGAGCATAAAGATTGGATTTTTGACCAATGGAAAAAGATCATGTGTTCCGATGAGTTCAGACTGACCCTATTTCAGAGCGTTGGGGATGTCGGGGTAAGAAGAGAAGTGATCATGCATAGTGGCCACAGTTCAAGCCTCTGGATGTAGTGTTATGATCTGGTGTTACTTCACTTGGTCAGGTCTAGACTCAGTAACATTATGTGACAATAAAATTAAATCAGCTGATGACCTGAATGTACTTTTTAAAATCCCTGATAGCACAAGAATACTCTGGGATGAAAATGCCAAGATTCATCAGGCTCAAATCATGAAAGAGTGGTTCTGGATGCATGAATTAGCCTCCACAGAGTCCAGCGCTTAACGGCATTGAAAGTATTTGGGATGTGCTATAGACATTGAAGAGTCGGTGACTCTCCCGACGCCAATAAATTAACGCAGCTTTGGATGGAAATAACCTATACCAAAACAAATACAGTGCACCATAATACAGTGTAACTGTGTATGGACATGTGAATGTGATGATATGCTGTATCTTTCAGTAAAAAGGCCACATACAGGAAATGTTTGGCGTGGTCATTTAAATAAATGCTGTAAATGCTGTAAAATTATGTGGGCGAATGTTACTAACAGTAGCAAAGGACTTAGGACGAGGCAAAAGTTGGAATTTGATGAATTTCACTGGGAATGCATCTTCATCTTCATCTCCAATTCCATCTTCAGCAGTCACTTATTCTGTAAGGGTCGTGTCCCTGCAGAGATTTAACACGGGATGGGATGCTACGCCTTTTGAAGCTGAGAAAATCTGTGCCTGTATATTTATTTGTTAGCTATATTTGATGTTTAGCTCTAGCACAACTCTAAAGAAAAGGATGTCGGTCTATTAGCATGTCTAGGCTGAATGACTACGTAAGTGGAAACTTATGTAAAATTTTTATTTTGCCAAGCTATTCCTTTAATACCCATGGCAGCATTTCAGATCAGTGCTGCTATTTTGTTTCTTGGTGAGCTCATGTCCTGGGAGATTTGCTTCTGCTGTATACAGTACAGCCATGAAGTCAGCATGTTTCCAGAAATACTCCAGAAACAAAGAGAGAGAGAGAGGGAGTGATGAGGCCTGCGCAGGGGTAGCGTCTCTCATCTTTTTCCTTATTCTTCTCTATTCCCATTTTTTGTCCAATAAGGCACATCTGGTCTCAGCTGTTGCATTTTCGACTATTTTTAGCCACATCACTAGCTTCTGCCAGATACCTCCTTTGGGGAGTAAAATCTCTTTCTCCAGTCTTCAGACTTTCTCACTCCCCCTAGCAGCCCCGAGTGAACGTCGTAACTGCTACCTAATCAAACCCATTCCCTAGCACGGCCCGGCTCCCAGCTGATTCCAATCTTCCTCACTCCCTCCACTATAGTGAGCGACAGCTGTTCCTACTGGCTGTGTGGCTGTCTTTACACACCTGAGGACCAATCATATTTTCGAGCTCACGGTCAAATGAGCAAACTAAGGCTTTGAAGTGTTTGAGTTACGGCACAGTCGCTGACCCTTCCGGCCCCACAGGTCATGTAGAAGTGCATTGGGATGTGTTTAAAGGTGAAACGACTAATAGGTTTGCTTATGCCTGTTTTTTTTTTCTACTGGAGAGTCGATTATTCTGCAAATAAATGGCCCCCTTGCAGCAATTTCAGGTAGCTTTGGTCGCACTGAGGCTGTGGAACATGGTATGAGAAGCTATATGCATCACGAGCTCTGAGTTGTGTGTTTCCTGTATTAGCTGAGAACTCGCCGAGTAAAGGATAGCAGTCCGCCAGCATGCATGATTTACACACTCCTGAGAAGTTCCACATGTGTGAATTGGTGATGAAGATGAGAGACTCTCTAGAGATCAGTGTCCTCAATCAGAGTGACATTGCACCCTCAAGACCTATTTTATATCTCTTTTTTTTAGTCTCTTGCTCTCTGATTCTCTTATTCATGTTATCTCTCTTAATAAGAGTTTAAAGCTGGTGTAGTTGACATAGCTGATGACAATTGCTGCATAATTGCAAGTTCACCTACTTTGATCTTTGAAAATCAAAGAAATGTTAGGAACGCGCTATTTACAGTTCCTGAAATCATATGATGCTGTCTTACAGCTCAGTGTTTGAGGTTTGGATTTCTCAACGCTGTAAAAAAAATAAAAATTAAAAGACCATGGATGTGGACGGACGTTGTGTGGAAGGATGTTAATCAGCATAAATACTCCAAAGAAAGGTTAAAGTTTCACTTTTGTATTTATAGTTGACTGATAACATATAAATATGCTCAACTATTAAGGCTGGGATCTTTTTTTCTAATGAAAGAGGTCTCTTCCTTGTTGCTGCCATGTAGATGGAGTCATGTGACCTTAGATGCAGGGGGAAAGTATTAACAGAATTAACAACTAAAATAAATAAATAAATAAATAAATGACAGGCAATATTACATGAATTGGATGTTCAATTCAATTCAATTCAATTCAGTTTTATTTGTATAACGCTTTTTAACAATTTTCTTCTTCGCAAAGCAGCTTTACACAATCAAAAGAATTATTTAAGTTTGTATGAAATGTGAGTATGGATGAACCAAGAAATGGTCAGATAGTCCCTGATGAGCAAGCCGAGGGCGACAGTGGCAAGGAAAAACACCCTGAGATGGCAATAGGAAGAAACCTTGAGAGGAACCGGACTCAACAGGGAACCCATCCTCATTTGGGTGAAACAGAAAGCAGGAATTGATCTGCATTCATACTGTGTGTTGGGTGGCAGGTAGTTCAGTATAATAGTTGTTAATAGATGTTAATTGATGTTAATATGGTGTCCAGGTAGTTATTGGAGGCTCAGGTAGACTTGTAGGAAATTCCAGTCCTGAAATATCGAGCGACTGTAGCCAAGTCCGCAGAGAAACGGCCGCCAACATCATGCGAGGCCAGAACCGTCTTCCTAGTAGAGTGAAACCGTCCCCAGACATCGAATGCATCCCAAAGAGACACACGGGACATTCATGTGACGAGATCTCCAACCAGAAGCCGGGCACCAGGATGAGTCGGGCAGGTCCAGAGGGCAGAGAGAGTCTGGATCACTGGCAGCTCAGGAACGACATGTGTAGCCCGACAGAGAGATGGAAAGAGAGAGAGAGGGGGAGAGGGGGAAGAGAGAGAGAGGGAGAGAGAACAGGAGAGGGGAGAGCAAAAGAGGAGAGATAACAGTTAGGTAAGGTCACAGTCACATAATGTATAAGGTGAATATATATTTAGTGTACAGTGCAAGCAGGGATTCCGGCAGGACTAACTATAACAGCATAACTAAAAGGGAGAGCCAGAAGGAAACACAAACATGAGGGCTCCCTAAGATGTAAAGCAACCAATCATCTCACCGTCAACAAACCTGAGTGATCAATGAGAGTGGGGAGGACAGCATCTAAACATACCAGTTCACCAGAATACTCTACGTCTATGAGTCCCCCAGATCTGCTCCTTTACCTAAGGTTAATCTATTTACAAAAATGTTTGGCTAAATAAATAGGTTTTTAGCCTAGACTTAAACACTGAGACTGTGTCTGAGTCCTGAACACTATTGGAAAGCTATTCCATAACTTTGGGGCTTTGTAAGAAAAAGCTCTGCTCCCTGCTGTAGTTTTAATAATACGTGGTACTGACAAGCAGCCTGCATTCTTTGATCGAAGTAGGCGTGGCGGATCGTAAGACACTAGCAGTTCACTCAGATATTGCAGCGCGAGACCATTTAATGCTTTATATGTCAAAAGTAGTATCTTAAAATCGATGCGAAATTTCACAGGGAGCCAATGCAGTGTAGATAAGATAGGGGTGATGTGCTCGTATCTTCTGGTTTTAGTGAGGACTCTGGCTGCTGCATTCTGAACTAACTGAAGCTTGTTTATGCACCTGGTTGACCAACCAGACAGTAAGGCGTTACAATAGTCCAACCTAGAGGTGATAAAAGCATGAACTCATTTTTCTTTATCGTTTAGTGACAATATATTCCTTAACTTGGCAATATTTCTGAGGTGAAAAAATGCTATCCTGGTGATATTATCTACATGAGTTTCAAATGAAAGACTAGAATCAATAAGCACACCAAGGTCGTTTACTGTTGCACTAGATAGAACAGAAAGGCCATCTAAAGTTACAGTGTGATCTAAAATCTTGCTTCTAGCTGCATGTGGTCCTATGACTAGAACTTCTGTCTTATCAGGATTAAACAGAAGGAAGTTAGTTACAGCCAGTTTATTATATCCTTTACACATTGCTCAACTTTAGCAAGCTGATTTCTCTCATCTGCATTTGCCGAGACGTATAATTGTGTGTCGTCAGCATAACAATGAAAATTATGTTCTGAATGGCAGTCCTGATTAATTTCTGATTAACTGCTTAGCTGATTAGCTTCGACATGTTGGCATTGTCGTTAGCACTGTAGCCTCGTACCTCCAGGGTCGGGCGTTTGATATATTCCCCTCGGGTCTATGCGCATGGTCTCCTTGTACTTGGTGGATTTTCTCAGTGTATTCCTGTTTCCTCATACAGTCCAAAGATATGCAGATAAGACAAATTAGTGTGTGAATGAGTGTGTGGTGTGTCTGTGCTTTGCAACGGACTGGCACCCTGTATAGGGTGTACCCCGCCTCATGCCCAAAGTCTCCTAGGATAGTCTCCAGGATTAGCGGTAATGAATGAATGAATAATTGCCCAGCCTTATTTTGAGCAACATCGCTCCATCATTACAACTAATCATCCAATAACGCCAATCCTGTGGCAAGACAGAGCTAGGGCACTACATACTATGAAGACATGGCAAAGCTGATGATTTGGTGCAGTAAGGTCACGGAAAACGATAATTACTTAATTTTCTTATGAGAAAATGATGATTTGGTTTACGAGTGTTTTGGAACACGAGCCCACTTCCGGAACGAATTATACTCGTAATCCAAGGTTCCTCTGTATGTTGTATGGTATTTGCCTTTTAAGCCATTGTACCTAGGATAGACACCAGATTTACTGTTACCATAGTCAGGATAAACCCTTTAGTGAAGATGAATGAATAAAGAAACATTGACCTCTGACCTTTTGCAAAACCTGGTGCTTTCATGTTTAGGAGACACTTTAAGGTCTTCCATTGTCTGGTTTAATAAATGTCTTATTTTGTAGATTAAGCAGTTTATTGGTCCCCCTTTTCCTTTCCAAGAATCATCAGTTATTCTCAAAGATTCTCCCTTCCCTCATAAACGTCAGTGTTACAGTATTTGCTTGCTCCGAAAGGCATCAGTGCGTAAGTATGATTCTTGACACAGCTGCTGTATTTTTAATGCACTATCTTGGTTGCATGCTGTGCTGGGAATAGAGCCTTGCATGAATTATTCTGTTTAATGTGCTGGTACAGTCTTTTTGTGTCTGGGTTATTACTCTGTCTGTCAGTCCGCTCTGCATTTCCTTGATGGAGGGCTTCTGGTTTCACTGTTTCTCTGACATAGTGTCCACAATTTACATTTCACACAACACGATTTTTTCTCCTGAAAGTCCTCAAGTCCTGAACGCTGACTCATATCCAGATCACTGTGTGTGTGTGTGTGTGTAGTGTATACGCTGTTGGCTGTGTTGATTGCATTCTGCAGATCAGGGCTTGGTTGGTTAGGATGAGGCATAAATGAAGCAAACAATGTGACCCTGGAGGTTGATCTCTCAGTATAGAGTAGAATGTTGTTCTGTATTAACGGTGAGAGGTTCAATACTGTACTGTTCAGGTTCTCATGTGGACAGAACTCAATTGCAGTTACAGTTGCTTGGCCTACAAAGATAAAACAACCATTATGCACACCAGAAAACTAGAGTAGGTCTGTTTCGGAAAGCAAAAAATACTTTATAGCGGTTTTCAACAACAAAAAAACTGTCGTAGACGACCATGTAAATCGGCAAATGGTGTCTATCTCATTTTGCTGTCAAACTCACTCTTTCAGCCACTTGTCGTCTATACCTCTTTATCCTGTATACAGGGTCACGGGGGCCTGGAGCCCATCCCAGGAGACTCCTGGACAGGGTGCCAATCCATCGCAGGGCATACACACATATACTCATTTCACACACTGTGGGCAATTTTGGACCAATTAGCCTGATCTGCATGCATTTGGACTTCCGGATGAAACCCAGCAGAAGTCCACCAAGCACGGGGAGAACATGGAAACTCCATGCACGCAGACCCCGAGGTGGGGATCAAACCCGGACCCTGGAGATGCAAGGCGACAGTGCTTACCATTACACCGTGCCGCCAAACTTTTAATTATCTAAATATTTAATGTTAAACTAAAAAAGAAAATGCGTTTTTCGGGTAGCACAAAGTATTCCTCTTTATAAGCATAAATACAGGCTGTCATTTGTGAGGATGTCATTTTTATATGCATTTTTATTGCAAAGTAGACTTACTAAACAAAGGCAATGCTTCTGTTCAAACAAACATTGGATTAAAGACTTTCACTCACTCACCTTCTATACCGCTTTATCCTGTATTCAGGATCGCGGGGACCTGGAGCCTATCCCAAGAGACTTACAGTAGGGCACGAGGCAGGGTACACCCTGGACAGGGTGCCAAACATCACAGGGCACACACACACACACACACACACACAACGGACAATTTGGGAACGCCAATTAGACTTACCTGCATATCTTTGGACTGTGGGAGGAAACCAGAGTACCCAGAGGAAACCCACCAAGCACGGGGAGAACATGCAAACTCCATGCACACAGAGACAGGAATCGAACCCGGACCCTGGAGGTACAAGGCGACAATACTAACCACCACACCACCGTGCCGCCTTGGATTAAAGACTTTGCAGGCTTAAAAAAAAAAAAAAAAAAAACTAGGCCATTTTAACTAGTGTGTGATATATATTTTTGAAAACACGGTTGGGGAATGAGGCAGTGCGACTTGACAGTCTTGCTAAGGTCGCTGGGTGTATCTTTACATAATGAGGTACAAAAATGCCTAATTAGGTCATCTTTAAAAAGCTCTTCACCAAAGTTTAGGAGAGGAAAATGAGTGCTAAAAGTACAGAGAGGTTATAACACGTCTGCCCAGAATCATGTCTGCCAACAAGATGGTTTACGACGTTATAGGAGTGAGATTTTTATCAACTTAAGTGCTTGGAGAACTAACTCAACATCAGCAACACTGATGTTGAAAAAGAAATCTTTGGAATTTGACTTATCGCGTGTGGGAATGCATATAAAGAGCCGCTTGTCAAAACAAAAACAATTGCTGTAAAATGCAAAAGCTGCAAAAACATGTCACAAATAACACTGTAAATACAGTAGGTCAAATGTCTTTCTGAAATGGCTGCAGCTTCTAGTACAAACACTTACCAGTAGTTCACAGATCAAAGCATATGACGATTAAGATCTGATGGTGCAATAATACAGTACAATTATTTCAATAAACTGATTAGAAGCCATGTTTGCTCACTATAAACATTTATACGCAGTCATACTGTGCAATTTGAGGATCTAATGATTCGTCCCACCCACTTCAAACAATCTTAGTCAGATTAGACAACAGTGATTCGGGATCTTTTATCAAACATTAGATGTACATATATAACTTATAGTATATGTGTGTCTGGGATGGGGGTTGGGGGTGGGGGGGGGGGGGTGTATGTGAGTGAGTGTGTGTGCAGCCTGGCTGCTCAGTCACTTGTGTAAAAGCCTTTAAAAGGTTGCTGAGGGCTACCACGGACTCTGAGAACTAGGCCAGCCTCAATGGGTCACTGTTTCATTGAGGCCCATACACTTTATACTAGAGAAAAATTAGATTTGGTTATGCATCATGATACTTTTGTGCAGCGATATGTTATTTTTTTAAATACATTTTTTATTTTAATATGTTTGCATTTGAGGTGGTAAAATTTTGCAGTACCTAATTAATTTTTTTTATTGGTAATTTGGTCCGTCCACGTGTTATACTCCCCAACCTGGAGATACAGTATAGTCAATGTTTCTTTGCCAGTTACGTAAGGGTGTACACACTATGGGCAATTTGGAAACGCCAGTTCCCCTAACTTGAATGTCTTGGGACTGTGGGAGGAAACCGGAGTACCCTGAGGAAACCCAAAAAGTGTGGAGAGAACATGCAAACTCCACACACACACACACACACACACACACACACACACACACACACACACACACAGACCTCAAGACAGGATTCGAACCCTCGACTTTGGAGGTGCGAGGCGACTGTGCTAACTACTAAGCCACTTAGCCGCGATACTGTGTCATGGGAGCAATTATTTAAATTATTTAAAAATGACTGTTTAGTCAGGGTCGTTATAAAATCGTGATACTTGTATCGGCACCGAGGTATCGTGATAATATTGTATCGTGTGGTCCCTGTTGATTCCCATCCCTACTTAAAGGTAAACAAAGGTAAACAAATACTGTATTTAATATATTTATTTTACATAGTATATACACTATACAAGTATGAGCTATGTACAGTGTGCATATAATGTGTATATTATGTATTATGTATTAGTGTTAAACTATAAACAGTTCTAGATTTCCTGAGAGTTTGTGATTTCTGGCTTTTTGCTTATATGACAGGCTGCATTTTTTTGTTATGAACTGCACGAGATAAGGAAGAAACATGAGGGTGGGAGAGGATCAACTATTCAGACTCAAATTATTTGGTGGGTGTTCAACAACATTGAATGTCATTTTAAACAGCAAAAAACCTCGGAATTTTTTTTTTCAAATCACGTTCATTAATTTAAACATGTAATCATTGTCAATTTAGAATAAAATAAATGAAACACACTTGACTTTCTGCCAGGCTGCAGAACTACACCACCATAGGATTATTTCCATAACAGGACACGCTGTCATATTTCATTCCATACATACTGTATTACAGTACACAGGTGTTATGATTACAGTATACAGGGTTTCCTAAGTAACAACATTGGAAAGTACTTGAGAACTGGTGGTGTTCAACTTTCAAACATCAAAGATGAATTTCCTAGATCCAATTTTGTTGCTTTGGAATTTAAACAGACATGAGTAGTTTTCACATTCATGTGTCTTTTGTATTTACTGTACATGACTTTATTTTTTTACATGCCAAGGTGAGGTGTATAACAAGGCAGATGGTTTTTTTTGTGTACACTAAACATAGAACTTGAAACTGAGACGTGTAGATTAAGAAATTGTGTCATTAGAGCAGAATATCTAATTAGACATGCTACAATATTTGCAAAACAGGAAAAGGCTTCATAATGTTACATTGTCTTTGGTCTTATAATTTACACTATCTTTGTGAGGACCTTTTGTTGTTATCATTATTTGTGCAGTTAATTGTACCATACTTACCCCGAAATACTGTATAATGCCCTAACCTTAATCCCTCTACTGCATGTTGATGCATTTCGTGCTTTTATTTTATTTAATTATTAGTATTATTTGTATTAAATATAAATTTTCTTGGACCAGCGAGATGTCCCCACAATACATATAAAGATAGAAATACTGTGTGAGACAATATTGAAAATCTGGGATTTTTTTCAGGTTTTAGAATCATACATTGTAAAATGATGTTCAATATCTTACAGTATATATTTCATTTTTAAGCTATTGTAAATGTAAGTACATTTGTAATACTGACCATGTTTAATTCCTTAGTTGGAAATGTCTACTTTTTCTCATTGCTAATCTCTTCTATTGATTCTCTTTTATCTAGTACATACCTGTATTAAAGAAAAAAAAAATTCTAAGAAACTTTGAAATTCATGTAAATATTGCAGAGTAATAGTATATACATTTTTTTGAATTCAAATTAGAAACTTCAAAGAATCTGCTATTCATTTCGTGTGGCAAAATAGTCTAATTTACCCTGATTGGTAGATCAAAATTCTAAAATGGAAGTCCGGTTTCTATTGAATGTGGATCACATTTGCACCATCGTAAAATTGTAGATTTCAAAGTTTTAAAAAGTAAAAAAAAAAAAAAATTATCAATACCAAGATCTAGAGCACACGGCAGGAACACTGGGAGTAAGTACCACAAGTCTATCACATGGCAGCATGCACACGCTTATTATTAGTGGGTAATTTGTTCATAACTAGTGCAGTTTCAGAAAGGGTGACAAGAACAACAAGAGGCTACGGAGCTGTCAGAGCATTGTTAATCAAGAGATTTACAGATTTGGGATAACAGACTCTCGCTCTCTTTTTGTAAACAGCTGCGAATCTCAGATAAACACTGGATCCACAATGCTAATACGTCAGTCGTTCCTGCTTGAGTTAAGGTTGCCTCACACAGCTGATGTTCGCCGTTAGCTTTGTTCAGTTAGTGATTGCAATCTGCAAAGCAGTAGTATTTCTGATGAAGGTTGCATTAATTTGCAGTTAATTCAAATTGTTAACATTACTATGGAAGGCTAATGGGTAAATAATGCTAAATCGGTCTTTTACTGATATTTTCCATCATTATTTCCATTGATGAAACAGTGGATTAACAGATATGTTGGATAGTTCTCATACAGTGAATTTGTATTCTCTAAGGTGACGTCTAATTCAACAACTTATAGTGAATCAAATCTGATTTGTTTTATCCTAAAGTCACACAGTTTTTTTTAGGGCAGAGAATCTGAGCCGCTTTTGTATGTGGTCCTAGATCGGTTACATATCCGTTCATGCAGCTTAAATGAGAGCGGTCAGAAATCATATAACATTTTGTGCATGCGTAGGACTTGACGTTGACAGTCAGCACCGACAGCTCAGGCTTTCATAGCAGTGCTAGCAATTGCTAGCATAAAAAAAACTAAAGTGAGGCGTCTGGCTTTCTTCCATCTTCTGCACCTCAACAAAAACAGTCGACTGACTGCTTATAATCCTCCAGACCAAAACCCCAAGTATGTTTTTGCTAAAACTGTCTGAAATAAATGAGTGGTTCCCACAAATATGATTCTGAATGTAATTCTGAATATAAACCATCATGACCAGCAAATCCAATCTCGACAAAGGAGGCAGAAGTGAACAGTGTGGCTTGTAATGTAAACAGAGAGCAACATTTCTAGCCTAAACCATTTCTGGAGGTATAGACGTGTATATAAAGCAGCGTATAAAGTTCCCTTTGCCCTACAACTAGCAGGTATGGAATATAAGCTATAAAACATTAAGGAAGCACGAGCTTGTCTTAATGATCCACTTTCTGAAGGATCTGCGTAACTTGTCTGGGTTTGCGTCAGCAGAAATCCCATGTGGTCCTCTCTATTGCTTCCGTGTATGGCAATCCAAGTCTGATCTTGTATTTGTACCTTGTGTGTTGTGTGTGTTTCATACACACTATAATCCTGTGTCTCCCAGCAGGAAAGTAACCATCAAACAGGACTATTAAAACTCATAATCCCCCAGAGGAACTCCTGATAATTAGCACCAGCTTGCCTCTCTCTCTCTCTCTCTCTCTCTCTCTCTCTCTCCAGATGTTGAAATGATTGAGATTACATGTGTGTTGAAAAGCCCAAGGTACTAACCTTCTCTGCATTGTGTGGTATAAAATCAGTGTATTGATATGTGTATGTAATTAGTGTGTGTGTGTGTGTGTGTGTGTGTGTGTGTGTGTGTGTGTGTGTGTGTGTGTGAGCGTGTGTATGTGTGAGTGTATGGATGGCGCAGCAGAAAGAGCAATAGGAGCAGACGAATCTCTCTGCAGTTGCTATGGCAATGTAGTCGGAAGGCTTGAAGACACTCATTGATATTCGTCCCTAAAGACATTGGGTGTTTATGTGGCAGATTAGTTAGGATCCGTCTCTCTCTCACTCTCTCTCTTCTCTCTCTCTCTCTCTCTCTATCTCTCTCTCTGTCTCTTCCTCCCTGTTTATCTTTTTCTCTTTGAGGAACTGGGATATGTGTCCCCTTTTCTTGCATTGTGAACTGGCCATCAGTGATACTAAATGAACACATCTCAACCCAGATGGTCTCTTCCCTCCCAACCTCAATCAGTAACTTAACTAGAAAACTAGTTAACTAGACGTACACCTTCATGGAACTGACCATAGTTGCTTTTCAGGGATAAAAACGCAATATGAACAGATTCTTTTCTTTTACTTACCCACTCAATTTTCAGTATTTGCAGATTTTGCTACAATTTTAACCAAACTAAACAAATACAGTGGAACCTCGGATTGCGAGTAACGTGGTTTACGAGTGTTCCTCAAACCGAGCAAAGAGTTTTAATACATTTTTAATCGGAAGCCGAGCAAGTATTAGTTTACGAGCCCCGAATAGCATGTATCACGCATGCGACTCTTATTTTGACACCGAGCGTCACTCTCTCACCTTTTCACACTTATCTGTCGGGATTTATTTGTACTTTTTTTAAAGGTAAAGTGCAGATTAATTTGTTTTATTTTCATTTTATAGATTGTATTAATTATTTTTATGTATTTATTTTTTGGGGCTGTGGAACGAATAATTAGAGTTTTCATTATTTCTTATGGGAAAATGATGATTTGGTTTACGAGTGTTTTGGAACACGAGCCCACTTCCGGGACGAATTATGCTCGTAATCCAAGGTTCCAATGTAATTTACTCTTACAGTACCATGTAGGACGCTGTGCTGCCTGCTAATATGTGAATCGTTCAGAGTGCACAAGCTGGATGATGATAAACGAATGGCAAATCTTTTGCTTTGATTGCAGCACACAATGTGATGGCCAGTTCATGTGTGATCATGCTCTCAGAGACACTCTCTCCAGGAATATGCCTGTGCCATCATGGAAGAAAAATTCCAGTGATGCGTTCATCAGCTGACTTAATTTTATTGCCACATAATGTTCCTGAGCCGAGACCTGACCAACTTAACCAACACAGGAGCATAACACTGCCTTCAGAGGCTTGTACAGTGGCCACAATGCATGATGGCTTTGCATCGCTTCATGTGCTTCCCTTTTTACCCTGATGCACCCATCGCTCTGGAATAGGGTCAATCTGGACTACATGACATTTTTACTTTGCTACCAAGTTCAATGTTTATGCTCCCTAACAAACTGAAGGCTTTTAATTTGTTAGTCTCACTAACAAGTGGCCACACAGCTGTTTAGTACCAATCCTGAAAGTTCTCACTACATTGTGTCTGTATGGATATTGCTCTTACTGTAGCTATGGTTTTTACTGAGATTTCTACCATGCAACTTCACCAAGAGTTTAAGTGATCTCCATTCATGATTTTTTTCTAAACATCTTTCTTCATAATGTCTAGAAGGGTTCTTAACACAATTCCAGGCAATTAAAAATCTCCATAGAGAACATGCAAAATTCCATATTAAATGCTTGAAATAGATTTGAAGATGCATAAGAGTGATAGAATATAAATGTAAATGCAATCAAGCAAAACAATATAAAAAAATGTGTACTGGTACTAAGAACTATTTATTTAATTAAGTGCGCCAATGATTATATATAAGACTAGAGTATATTCAAATGAGCAAATGTGGGAGTAGTTTTAATTGTTAATGCAGCACTTTAAATTCAGCTACTTTTGTAAAATTTCTCTGGGTTGTTTGAGGGAATCCAGTGTAATGCTGTGTGTGTTAGGTAAGGCAGAACAACGACCTTCAAAATGGGCTTGTATAACAGGCCAATACCGGTTGCTAGGCGACACCCAGAGTCTGCTGATCAGCGCACATGCATGACACCTGGTCATGCACCTTTATAAGCCCTTGAATGCCCGGCTTTGTGCATGAACATAATTCTTGTCACTTGTCAAGAGAGGCTACATGCTGCAGTGCTTGAGTCATGTTAGCTGAAGCTTAGTTGAATATCAGGGTCTGTTTAAAGTTTTGTATCAGCATTATGTCACGTCTCAGCTTTTGAGTTCTCTGGCCAAGTGGGGGAGAAGTTTAGCAGAGCCAAATCAGCGCTTTAGTGATTACGTCGTCCCTAGTTCGGTGTGCTGATGAGACGATCTGATTGTGTCATGCTCTTCCTGGTAGCTGGACGTTACATTAAAGACATTCTGTCAGTACATATTCAGGGTGAACTATTTAGCTCGGTATCACAATGCAGACTGCTCTACCTCTACGTTCTGACCAGGCTGCTTCCTGTGGCTTTATTCTCACTGTCACACTAGCCCTTTCTGCTCCGATAGCTCACACTTGACCCTTGTGCTGTTTCCTGTAACATCCAGCTTCATCTGTGTAGCTATTAGCCAAAACTCAAAATTAATGAATGTATTAATGTACTGTAGGTGTCTCGCACCTCCAGGCTCGGGGTTCGATTCCCGTCTCGGGTTTGCGTGCATGTAGTTTGCATGTTCTCCCCGTGCTTGGTGGGTTTCCTCAGTGTACTCCGGTTTCCTCCCACAGTCCAAACACATGCAAATTAGGCTAATTGGCATACCCCAATCGGGGAAGTCTCCTGGGATAGGGCTCCAGGCCCCTCGAGACCCTGTACACAGGATAAGCAGTGTAGAAGATGAATGAATGAATGAATGAACTAGAATGAGTGAAAATTTCTTAACCGCCATCAAATGTGGTCTCATCCCTCTAAGCCTGTGTTTTGGCGTCTGATAACTGGTCAGAACTATTTGGATATTTCATCAGACCCATTTTTTTCATTTCTGCTGCCATTTGGCATCAGATCAGTAAATATAACTAACTGTCCTGTCATTGAAAGAATACATTATATACTGTACAAATGATTACTTAGGTTTTGTTAATCTCATAATCACACGTCCTCGGATGAGGGGACGTAAAATGTCATCCCCATCCAATTTTTTCAACATATTCCACCATTTTATTGAAATCAACATAATGCCTTACTCAACCTGCTTAGTTCATTTTCCAAAAATTCTGGAAATGATAACCCTCAGATAGCGAAGAAATGCCTACTCTTATGGAAAACCGTGGATCTTGCAGGTGTTTGCCAGATTGTCCAAGTTTTCCAGAATTTCTAGAATCACACCTCAAATGTTAATGTTAGCACTGTCGCCTTGCACCTCCAGTGTCTGGGTTTGATTCCCGCCTCGGGTCTGTGTGCATGGAGTTTGCATGTTCTCCCTGCGCTTGGTGTACTCTGGTTTCCTCCCACAATCCAAAGACCTGCAGATTTGGCCAATTTGGATTCCTGAAATTGCCTGTAGTGTGTGAATAAGCATGTGAGTGTATACAGTATCTGCCCTGTGATAGATTGGCACACTATCCACGGTGTAGCCATTCTTTTCTTCTAAGTCTCCTGGGATAGGTTCCAGTCCCCTCTGCCCTGTATACAGGATATGTGGTATAGATGATGAGTGAGTGAGACGTTTCTCACTGAGGAGTGTTGTTTCTGAAAATGTCCTTGTTTAGCCAAAATTGTGGCTTGTAGGAGTAAGTGGTTATGTCATGACTGGGAAGCACAAGTTTAGTTCCACTCGAGCGCTGATGCATATTGCAGTGTGTGTGTGTGTGTGTGTGTGTGTGTGTGTGTGTGTGTGTGTGTGTGGTGTAAAAGAGCTATTTTCTCTTCCTGCAGTAATTAGAAAATTATGGATGTCTATGATGGTGTTCTAGGTGTGTTAACGTGATTTTAGGCAATGTGTGGGTGTGTTTTATGGAGCAAAGAAAAAAAACTAAATTAGGCTTCCTGTTTGTTGCTTTTTACTACATATAACCTTTTGAACTGGAAATGTTGGTCTAGCTTAGTGTGTGTGTGTGTGTGTGTGTGTGTGTGTGTAAATCTAGCCTGTAAATGTATGCTGACTGAAACAGAGATGAGCTCACTCCTGGCAAGTGCTGATGACATGATCTGATTGTGTTGTCCTCTTGCGGTTTGCAGGACGTTACGGTAAAGACGTTCTGTGAGTGCATGTGCAGAGTGAGCTATTCAGCATGATGCCTATCACAACACTGAGTGCTGTACCTCTGCCTCGCACAGATAAGTGTGTGTAGTGTGAACTACTTTTTCAAGAAGCTGTTGCTTTCCCTCCACGGCTTTATCGTAAAATTTAGGCCGTGCTTTCAGGAAGCTGAAACGGGATCTTATTGGATTTGAGTAACTCTGAATATGAGATTTATTCAGTTCATACCGCAAGCCTAAGCGCTGTTTAATTTGTCTGGTGTATAATTAAAAAAATATATTAAAACTAAAATGATAAGCACTACAGGAAAAAAAAGAAATCAAGACAAATGTATTTAGAAATAATCAGATTGTACCTGTTTTATTTTTATATGACCTCAATACTGTCCTATATCTATAATAGAACTGCTATGAGCTTCACAACACTTTACCTAACACGCCTACCCACAATGCTGACCTTGTATTTGCATTTCTGTAATTAGAGGTTATACTAGACTCACAAGAAATGCAGCACCTATGCAAACTTCTAGACGGCGGCACAGTGTCTTAATGGCTAGCGCCGTCGCCTCGCACCCCCAGGGTCCAGGTTCGATTCCCACCTTAGGGTCTGTGTGCATGGAGTTTGCATGTTCTCCCCGTGCTTGGTGGGATTCCTCCGGGTACTCCTGCTTCCTCCCTCAGTCCTGCGACATGCAGATTATGCTGATTGGTGCTCCCAAATGGCTCAAAAGTGTGTGAATATTGACCAGATGGTCGCCATTGGCCTCCACAGTCTATCGTTGGACTACAGAAGTTCCTAAATGGATATGTTCTGTACAGTACATCTGTAGGATTTTATTCTCCATCCACTAGGGGGCAGTAGAAAACATTCTTTGACTACGTCTTCCTCTACTACTCCTGATTTTTTATAATCAGAATAACCAACCCTGGACTAAGGAATGCAAGGGGGTTAAAAAAAAAAAAAATGGTGCCTTCAGCGTCTATTACACAATGCCTGATCAAATCACCCGTTAGGGTTTACGGTTTGGAGAACAAAATCATTTTATACTGTATCATACTTCAAATTGAATCATGAATCATTCTGATGCAACACTGTGTTAGATCTAATATCTAACGGAATACGCAACTACGGTGATGCAAGTTTTTCCTGTTGCCTAGGAGTGTTGTGGGATTGAGTATTTTTTTTAAGTATTAGTCAATTCTTCCCGCAGACTATTCATAAGAAAAAATCAATACATTTCTTTTGTAGCACTCTTCTGACACTCCTGGGGAGTAATATCCATCTTCTATGAGTTCAATGAGAATGAAATGTTGGTAAGAGAGCATTGGTGAGAACGTCGCCATCATCGTTCTTTCGTGCCTCATTTGTGACACTCTTCCCAACCTCTCCTCATAGTCACGGGCTTCTCACTGAGCACCCGTCACCTGTCCGCGTTCCTGTACAGTACCAGCAGTCCTCATCCTCACCGTTCGCAAAACTACAAGATTGGTGGATGTTCCTCATTCTCGCGGTACACTCACATAGAACTCCTTGTTCCCTTTCAAAAGCGACACTCGATGCTGCGTTAAAACGCTATGGGAACATCTTTTTGTTGCCTGGTTGTGAAGACTGTGCATGTCAAAACCGCCGAATACCTTCGGCTTATAACCTCTGCCAGGCATGACGTCACCGAATAAGGTGCACCTGCAGGTTATAAATAGGAGTGAACCGGAAACATCCTCAGATCTTTTTGTCTTTGATCGCTTTGTGTTTGTGTGTGCATGTGAAAGCCATAACGAAAGCAAAAATAAAATAACAGCATTAACTCACCGATATGGCGGAGTTGCTTAAGAGATGCGTGCCTCCTTGCGATAGATCTCTTTCGGAGGGCGAGCTTCATGAATTTTGTCTCGAGTGCTTGGGGGAAAAACACGCTCGCCTCGGGCTTCAGGGAGACTGTGAGTACTGTGATCTTCTCCCTATTAAGGTGCTTCGCGTGCGACTCGCTTTCTTCAAAGAGAAACCGCTAGCCGCGGCCGCATTCCTGGGGCTCGCGTGCTGATCTGGCAGACGCGCACGAGATGGAATTTCCAATTTCTCTCTCACTCTCTCCGGATCAGGAGGTTTTAGCTTCCGCTTCGCAAGCGCGCTTCGGCGCTTCTTGTGAAGGAGCGGAAGAATCCTCCTCTCTCGCTCCCATGGAAGTAGCCTCCTCACAACGCTCCTCCAGTGCTGACAGAGCTTATGAGGAATTATTAGAGGTTGTAACGCGTGCGGTCGAGCGATTGCATATCGACTGGCCGCAGAAGAGAGATTCCCCCAAGCGTTCGAGATTGGACGACAGGTTTCTGTCGGGTGGCCGGGGGGAGGAGCCTCAACATCTCTCTCTCCCCTTCTTTGGTGACCTCCATGATGAATTAACCCTTTCATGGAGCAAGCCGTATTCATCGCATGTTTTTGTGCCATCGACTTCAACTTATTCGAATATTGTTGATGCGAAAGCACGCGGTTATATGATGATGCCCCAGATAGAAGAGACGCGGCTATCTCTCTCCTGGGACATCATCCTCCCTGAAACAGCCTACTCTCCCCTCCAAGCCGTGTAGATTGACATCTGCTTTGGTGGGGAAAGCTTTTCAGGCAGCAGGTCAGGCTGGCGCTTCACTGCACACCATGGCGGTTTTGCAGGCTTACCAGGCTGACCTGCTGAAGGACCTGAGCACCGGCGGGGTTATTGATGACAGGGTGTTTGCAGAGCTGCGCCGAGCCACAGACCTGTCTCTCCGTGCAACCAAGCAAACGGCCCGTGCTGTGGGCCGTTCTATGGCTGCCATGGTATCCACGGAGAGGCATCTGTGGCTGAACCTCACGGGCATCAAGGATAAGGATCATGCAGTCCTCCTTGATGCCCCCATCTCGCCTTCCGGCCTCTTTGGCGACGGTTAATTCCGTCGCCACTAGGTTTCGGGGGGCGAAGCTATATGAACAGGCCTTTGGGAGGTTCCTTCCCCGCCGTGCTCAAGAACCGGGACTGTCGGCCACCCGGCCCCGGCCAGGTCTGGCCCCTATCAGGTGTGAGGTGCAGAAGGAGAGCGTGACCAGCTGCGCACCCCCTCGTAAGACTGGGGTGGGGCTCGCCACTCTTCTCAGAAATCTGCTTCGAAAAGACCGGACCTGAGGAGCTCCCTCTCTTCAAAGAAGAAGCCCTGAGGTTCGTGCGCCTGGGGCCGTGGGGGTGTCTCCCCCCAGGGAGGGGCGCCTGGATTTTCATCACAAAACAGGGCCTCCTCCCTGGCACTCCCGGGAGGTTGGTGTTCAATCCCCGCCACCACTGGTGTTTCGGGGAGCGCCGGTCTCCAACGAAAAGTTGGATGTTCGGGCATCTCCTGCCATACTTCAGGATACCCAACACCTAACACCCCCCCCATCCAGCCGAAGTGTCAAAGCTCGTGCCCCTCTCGGAGAAGCTGGCAGCGTGGAAACTACTGCCAGGCGTATCTCCTTGGGTACAAAGGACTGTAGGCACAGGCTACAGGATTCAGTTTGCACATCGTCCTCCGCGTTTCAACGGCGTGGTCTCCACTTCCGTGAAACCGGACCGAGCACATCTGCTGGCCCAGGAGTTACAGACTCTGCTGGGCAAAGGGGCCATAGAACATGTTCCCCTCCCAGACAGAGAGTCGGGCTACTACAGTCGGTACTTTTGGTGCCCAAGAGAGGGGGGGGTTGCGTCCGATCTTGGATCTTCGCGGCTTGAACCGCTATCTCAGGAAATCCAGATTCAAAATGTTGACTGTCAAAATGATTGTTTCTCAAATCCAACTAGAGGATTGGTTTGTGACAATCAATCTCAAGGACGCATATTTCCATATAGAAATATTGCCACAGCACAGGAAGTTCCTGAGGTTCGCTTTTGGGGGCGAAGCTTACCAGTATCAGGTCCTTCCATTTGGCCTAGCTCTGTCACCCCGCACATATACAAAATGCATGGATGCAGCTCTGGCTCCTTTACGATTCCAGGGCATCCGTATTTTGAATTACATAGACTACTGGCTGATTCTGGCAAAGTCACAGGAGATAGCGCTTCGACATTGGGATGTCGTCCTAGCCCATCTTCATTCTTTAGGATTGAGACTCAACGCCACAAAAAGCGTTCTCCTTCCTGTTCAGAGGACAACATATTTGGGTGTCACATGGGATTCGGTCACAATGCGGGCACAGCTGTCTCCTGCTCGTGTCGAATCCATTCTGAACACCCTGAAGGAAATCAAGCTAGGCCAGAAGGTCACTGTTCATCACTTTCAGAAATCTTTAGGCCTCATGGCAGCTGCGTCCACAGTGATACCTTTGGGCCTTCTGCACATGAGAGCGTTTCAGCTGTGGCTTAGAGCCACGGGGTTTCATTCAAGGGCCAACCCCCAGAGGCTAATAAGGGTTACGCGCCGGGGGCTTCGTACCCTTTCTATGTGGTTCAGACCCCGGTTTCTGACTTTGGGTCCCACTCTAGGTCCGTCTTGTCGTCGCCTCAGGGTGATTTACATTCCACTGCATATCAATGTATGAGCAGACTTGCTATCCAGACAAGCTGTAAAACATGGGGAATGGAAACTCCACCTCGAAGTAGTCAGTCAAATCTGGGAAAGATTTTACGTAGCAGAGGTGGACCTCTTTGCCTCACAAGAGGCAGCACAATGCCCCCTTTACTACTCTCTGACTCCTCCAGCTCCCCTGGGTCTGGACGCAATGGCCCACACGTGGCCCAGATTATGCCTTTATGCGTTTCCACCTATAGTTCTGCTCCCAGGAGTCCTGGCGAGGGCCCGTCAACAGGGTTTGCGCCTCTTATTGATAGCACCCCATTGGCCGACCAGAGTGTGGTTCTCGGATCTAAAACCACTCCCCGACGGCTCACTCTGGGTGATTCCAATGAGGAGGGATCTTCTGTCTCAGGCGCAGGGGACAATACTTCATCCCTGGCCCGAGCTCTGGAACCTTCACGTTTGGCCCCTGAACGGGACCAACTAAGACATTCTGGGCTTTCAGCCAGCGTAATTGAAACCATTTTAAGTGCCAGGGCTCCCTCCACTAGAAGAACTTATGCCCTCAAATGGAGTGTATTTGAAAATTGGTGCATGGCAAGACATGTAGACCCAGTTCACTGCCAGATTGTTTCAGTGCTGGAGTTTCTGCAAGAAAAGTTGTCCTCGGGCTTATGCCCTAGTACGCTCAGAACGTACGTAGCCGCTATTTCGGCTTGTCACGCTCTGAATGATCGGGTTTCTGTGGGCAAGCACCATTTAGTTGCCCGTTTTGTTCGTGGAGCTAAACGGTTGAAGCCGCCCACTAGAGTGACGGTCCCTTCATGGGACTTAACTATCGTACTCGAAGGCCTGGCCGACACCCCTTTCGAACCACTAGAGTCAGCGCCTGTCTCTTAAGATGCTTAAGATGTCTCTTAAGCATCTCGTTCCCGCTTTATCAGGGAACAGGGTTACAGCCAAGTAACCCGAGACGTTCTTCTCCAGGCTCTCCTCAAATCCATACGCCCACAATGTAACACCCTTTCCACAGTAGGTCATGGAATGATCATTTTCTAGTCAAAATCGCTCTCCACAGTGATTTTTCTCGTCCTGTATGTATGAAAGGGGCTTAATGCTAAGACAGAGAGTGAAAGAGAGTTAGTCACATTTTAATGCTCCTCTACAGAATAGAAGTATCAGCACCTGTGTTTATTTATACTGATATTGGACATATGTTAAGGATAATGAGTCTGGCTAAGCATACAGGGATCACCCTGCTAAAATAAGATCCGGCTCTGCTAGTTAGACCTAGTTCCCAGATCAGACATCACTGAAGCTGAGAAACCTTGTCACTTTTTTCCATCCAGATGTGAATAACTGCAGCTTAATAGGTCTAATTTTGGAAATATCCCAGTATGTTTCTTAATACTTGCCTCAGAGGTATTACTGCTTCATGTTTTAGTTGTATATCGAAAAACAGCTGCAAAACATCTTGAGGCAGCTAACCGCTGGTATAAAAATAATTAAAACTAATATGCAAGTAGCAAGATTCACAATTATTCATTATTAAAAAGTTGATTGGAAAGTTTTCAATTTTTTTTTGGTTTTTATAGGTAGTTTTAACATATTATTCAGTTATGACGTTAATTTTTAGAACATTGCAGGAATATCACTTATGTCTATGTGATCCTGGTGTTAGGGCTGTGAGAAGCAGAAAAACAGTTACAGCTATGACCCAAATTGCCCATCTTTCAGCACTGGCTGATTGATTTTTCTCTTCTCTGCACTGGCACACCTTTTGGCGCTCTATCCATCTGTTGCCCTGGAAACAAGTTTAGACTGTTCCTGTGCCCTTCGGATAGGTTTAACTTGCTAGAGGCAATGGACTAATTCCTAATCAGTGCTAGTTACCCATGCATTAAATGTTAGATGGGGTATTTAGCACTCACTTCTAGATCCTATATTCGTATTGATGTAATGATTGAGTTTGCAGGCTTTTATGCTTTTGCTGTTGGTGGTGGATTAACTTTGTGTGCATTAATTCTCAAATCCGAAGTATTGTTAGCATGTACTGTATAGTGTTGAATAAGGGCTGACAGGAGAACCTGTATGTACACTCTTTCTGAGACTTTCTGTACATACCAGACACCACACAAGCTTAAATAGTCTGAGTGCACTCTCTTAAATAAGAGCAATGTCTAGTTTTCTTTAGCATATATGCAGTATTCTATTATGTACCCTTCTTTAAAATATAAAGTGATATACATTCTTTCTATGCAACCCTGGCAATGTTAGCAAAGTTCTAGGAGTTAGTGCAGAATACAATTAATTCAATGTTTTTCTGTATTCACATAGAATACTTCTATATTAAGCGAATATTGTACACAGAATTTCATAATCATGAGCAGACACACACAAACAGACTTGAAGTTTAGCAGATTGCGGGTAGAAATATTTGGGTATCCTTGGTAGTATATATGGACTGTGAGTCAATCTAACATGTGGACAAAATTGTTGGTACCCTTCAGTCAATGAAAGAAAAACTCACAATGGTCACAGAAATAACTCTAATCTGACAAAAGTAATAATAAATAAGAATTATATGAATGTTAACCAATGAAAGTCAGACATTGCTTTTCAACCATGCTTCAACGGAATTATTTTAAAAAATGAACTCATGGAACAGGCCTGGACAAAAATGATGGTACCCCTAACTTAATAGTTTGTTGCACAACCTTTTGAGGCAATCACTGCAATCAAACGATTCCTGTAACTGTCAATGAGACTTCTGCACCTCTCTGCTGGTATTTTGGCCCACTCCTCATGAGCAAGCTGCTCCAGTTGTTTCCGGTTTGAAGGGTGCCTTTTCCAGACAGCATGTTTCAGCTCCTTTCAAAGATGCTCAATAGGATTGAGGTCAGGGCTCATAGAAGGCCACTTTAGAATAGTCCAATGTTTTCCTCTTAGTCATTCTTGGGTGTTTTTAGCTGTGTGTTTTGGGTCATTGTCCTGTTGCAAGACCCATGACCTGCGACTGAGACCCAGCTTTCTGACACTGGCCAGCACATTTCTCTCTAGAATCCCTTTTATAGTCTTGAGATTTCATTGATTCAAGACACCCTGTGCCAGATGCAGCAAAGCAGCCCCAGAACATAACAGAGACTCCTCAATGTTTCACAGTAGGGACAGTGTTCTTTTCTTGATATGCTTCATTTTTCCGTCTGTGAACATAGAGCTGATGTGCCTTGCCAAAAAGTTCCATTTGTCTCATCTGTCCATAGGACATTCTCCCAGAAGCTTTGTGGCTTGTCAACATGTAGTTTGGAATATTCCAGTCTGGCTTTTTTATTATTTGTTTTCAACAATGGTGTCCTCCCATGTAGTCCACTTTGGCTCAAACAACGACGGATGGTGCGATCTGACACTGATGTTCCTTGAGCATGAAGTTCACCTTGGATCTCTTTAGAAGTCTTTCTGGGCTCTTTTGTTACCATTCGGATTATCCGTCTCTTTGATTTGCCATCAATTTTCCTCCTGCGGCCACGTCCAGGGAGGTTGGCTACAGTCCCATGGATCTTAAATTTCTGAAGAATATGTGCAACTGTAGTCACAGGAACATCTAACTGCTTGGAAATGGTCTTATACCCTTTACTTTTAACATGCTTGTCTATAATTTTCTTTTGAATCTCCTGAGACAACTCTTTCCTTCGCTTCCTCTGGTCCATGTTGAGTGTGGTACATACCATGTCACCAAACAACACAGTGACTACCTGGAGCCCTATATATAGGCCCACTGACTGATTACAAGATTGTAGACACCTGTGATGCTAATTAGTGGACACACCTTGAATTAACATGTCCCTTTGGTCACATTATTTTCAGTATTTTCTAGGGTTACCATTATTTTTGTCCAGGCCTGGAAAAATGTTTTAAAAATAATTCTGTTGAAGCATGGTTGAAAAGCAATGTCTGACTTTCATTGGTTAACATTCATAGAATTTTTTTTAAATTATTACTTTTGTCAGATTAAAGTTATTTCTGTGACCATTGTGAGTTTTTCTTTCATTGACCAAAGGGTACCAACAATGTTGTCCACGAGGGTGGGCTTTGAACATATTTTGAGCTGTAACAGTGCCACCTGCCACAGACATATACACACACTGAACAAATCACTTCTTTCGATATATGACCTTTTCCATACATATATACTGTTTTTCAAAACATGACTGTATAATGGAGTTTGTTTAAAGAGGCCCATATACACTAAATGGACAAAAGTTTTTGGCCAAACATGTTAATTATTGAATTCAGGTGTTTCAATCAGGTCCCTTATCCCCAGCATACGAAGACATATCTTGGACAATGCTACAGTATTCTTCAAGCCTTGTGGCAACAGTCTGAGAAAGGCCCTTTTCTACTCCAATATGACTGTGCCCCAGTGCACAAAGCAAAGACTACAAAGACATGGTTTGATGAGTTCAATGTGAAAGAACTTGACCGGCCCTAACACAGAGCCTTGATCCCAACTCCATCAAGCACCTTTGGGATGAACAGGAATGGAGACTGACCTCATAAATGCCCTACAGAATGAATGGCCACAAATTCCCACAGAAACAAACCAAAATCTTGTGGCCAGCCTTCCAAGAAACATGGAGGCTGTTATAGCTGCAAAGGGAGACCAGCTCCATATTGTGTAAGTTTTGGATACAATGTCATTGCATTTTTGGCTAAATACTTTTGTCAATATAGTGTATGTAGTGCGTGTTGTATGTCACGACAGTAGTTTTCAGAGAGGGGCCTCAGTGAGCCTTTACTTTTAATGAATGTACTGTAAGTGATGCCCTTGAACTTGGACATTGCGCAAATTAAAGGCGGGAACCTTGAGAGGAACTCTCAAATTCTGCTTCTTCTTGACCCAATCTTAATGTTCATGCCTCAAGGTATACTCTAGCATACTCTAATATTCTTTATTTTAGTATCTCTTAAATGTTATCCCATAGCAAGCACACACAGAGACATGGAGACCATGTAAAACTCCACAAGAGGAACCCAAGCTCACCATTGATTTGAAGGACTGTGAATCTGGGAGGCTGTTCTATCAAGACACATTTTTCTGCTTTCTCAATCTGAATTCTCAGATTAACTTAATTTGCTGAAGGAAGTGTTGATGTTGTATTTATTTTTAACCAGGAAAATACGAGACCTGGTTGGAATTTTCAGCACATTTGGTACTTAATTAGTATTAGGCTCGAAAAGTAATTTAACTTTTATATACTGGTAGTAATCCTTGGTTTGTTCGAATGTGACTGTCAGTCAGTATTTTTAACTAATGTATGATTTACCATGTCCATAGTGAAGTCATTTTTTGGTTCTTTTCAAACTGTGAAAAACTTATTAAAAATATGACACAATATCATTAGGCAGCTGTTGAAACTTTTATTAGTAGGGCCTCCTCTGGAGGAATGGCTTTCTATACCGTAACTTTTCTAAGGAATCCTACAGTTTTTCCAGAACTCTCTCTTTCCTGATTTGACTAGACAGCCGTATCCTTATATTCTGCACGGAACCCCACAAAACTTATAAAACGGTCATCGCTATGGAACGTGTTCTCATTCGAAAACGTGCCATTTGTGTGTTTTGACTGTTTGTTGGGACTCACACCGAACCCTTCTGATCCAGCTGCGTTGGCCAGCTTGCTCATTCTTGGTCCGATCAGAAAACAAGACACATGTCGAATGGCTGGAAAATCGCTACTACTTGAAAAAGAAAATCATCAATCAAAAATAATTAACCCCATCAAAACCTGCCCTTAACTTGCTCCATTGAAAATGAAAGGTTAGAGACAGTGAGTCAGCAAAAAACTACCTATGCGTTTTTAAACTGCTTGATTCATGCACAACTCCAACAAGCCTTATATCAAAATATTCCTCCAGGTCTCCTCTCTTAAACAATCCTAAAATTTCTGTTCTACACCCTGAGGCTTCCGAAGATATCCAGCTCAGTGGACTGGCTTCCCTGTTCAAGTCAATGCACTGGATCATGGTGCCTGGGCTAAGTCATGCCCTCTCCACTCACACACACTCACTGGATTCACAGCCAGTATAAATGCTTATAGTTTGGGAACCGTGTGGGGTATGAATGAGACGGAAAAGTGCATCAGGAATTATTGCTATTTTTTGTTAATACTTTTCAATAGAATCAGTTATATAATTGTGTGCAGTTGTATCTACGCTTTGAAAACTGTATTTGAGATGAAACTTAATCTATTTGAGAGACATCCTGAAAAAAATGCAATGGAGAGAAAGAAGTGGGCAGTGAACAGTGTCACGTGCACAGACACATGCTCGGTTTGGAAATGGCATTTACAGTATGAGCGTTCATTCCTCCAGTCTTTCTCTCCATCGCCTCCTTTCGCAGTCCCTGTGTTTCCCCTAGCAGTCCTGACTAAGAGTCCTGAGAAAAATCAATACGGGGTGAGCATGGAGGGGAGGAGAAGCGTAACCCAGGATGCCTGGAACAGATGGACATGGCTGTGAAGTGTGAAAACTAAACTGCTTTACACATTGCTGAGGACAGAAAGCTGCTGCGCTGAGACCTAACATGGCTTTGTTATAGTGCCAGTTCGTTCACAGAGACATATTGTTATTATTGTGTCGATGTTGCATAATCTAAGGCTAATTACAAAGCAGTTATTTAACCAAGAAAAAGTGTGTAATTGTTGATATGATGAATATTAAAACAATTAACATTAAAACCACATAAACCGGGGGTTCTGAACATGGCTCCACAGGGCCTCTGTAGTGTCTGGAACCAGGATGGTGGCAGCGGATGCATTCGGTACTGTGGATTGTGTGTGTGTGTTTCTGACCTGTTTGTCAGGCATTGTACTACGGTTCGGAAGGTACCAGGTTCAAACCCCATGACCACCAAGTTGCCGTTGTTGGGCCCTTGAGTTGGGCCCTTGAGTACGGCCCTTAACCCTCAACTGCTAAGATGTACAGTATAATGAGATAAAAATGTGTGTCTGCCAAATGCCTAGATGTAGATGTACTCAGTTGGATTGGGATCTGGGATCAGAGTATGAGGGTGTGCTGGTAGCCGTGTGCTGTTTGCCTGCTAGGCCTTGTGTTTCACAGAAGGTGCCTTTCTATCATGATCAGCATTGACTTTTTTTTGGTCCCCGCAGGCATGGGTGAGCCTTGGGTGCCCATGATCCTGTTACTATTTTCCTGGTGTATAGCTGGTGATCAATGCTGTTCAGTAAAAAGTAATGTAAAGGACAAAATGACTGGATTATTTGATATAATTACTTTGCAGCATATTTCTGTTGCACAAGGGGTGGTCTTTGTGTTAGACTGGGGGTGAATTTATCAGAGTGACACTTTAAGTACAGTGCGAGATAGAAATGTGCTGCCCAGATGTCAGCAGTCTTGCTGGGTTAGAATATGGAGGAAGTAAACAACAGCAAACAGGAAAAGATAAAGTAATTGAACTGCCACTCGTGTACTTGAGTAGTTCGCGCGCGCACACACACACACACACACACACACACACAGAATGAGAGAGAGAATCAATTCAAAAGCAATTAACATGTGAGATCTCTCACTCTCTCTCTCTTTAACACTTTTACACTTTTAGTTTGTTTTTTCACGCTCACACTGTGTGTGTAATTCGCATACCCCCTCTCCTCCATTTTGTTACTCTCTCTCTCACTCTGCTGATCCTCTCACTACTCTCATTTCGGCTAAAAGAACCCTGTGTTGTGACACTAGACTCTATTTCAGCTTTCTGTGCAGTGTGTGTGTGTGTGTGTGTGTGTGTGTGTGTGTGTGTGTGTGTGTGTGTATGTGTGTGTGCTCATGCTCAGCATTCATGAATGGTTGCTGGGTAGAACAGTAGCCCCAACGAAGGAATGTGTTAATTATTGATGGAGCTTCTTTCTATTTGTGTGTGACTGTCTATGTTTGCTGTTGTGTGCACTGGCATGTGTGCGTGTCTCGACTGTTCAGAGTAGCCAAGCAGAAAATCTGCATGACGGTGAAGTTCCTGTAAGGTACAAAAGAAATATCAACATTTGATGATGAACTGAACTGGTGAAGAGCATGATGAAATGGACACAAGGATGCGCTTTTCATTTGAAATGCATTTACGTTTGCGCTGCAACACATCACGGATCACATCGCAGATTCCTAAATATGATGCAGCCTAGAGTGAGGAAGTGCTGATTCACTGATGGAGCCATCAGGCCACTCATCTCTGTTTATCCAGGTCATTTCCGAGTATCAATACGGCAATTGGAAACAGCTTTAATGGTTAAAAAAAGATAAGATATTTAAAGCCCATCAGTGAAAAGTGGAAGCGCTTTAACCTTTCCGCCCTACAAAACCACAAAAGCTACTCCGAATAGAATAAACCTGATATAGACTGATAACATACGGTACAGAGCACTCGTTTAATATTGAGCACTATGTGATATACAAGTGCAGAAGATGAGTGCTCGGGCAGCTTGTCCTTTTTGCAAACTGTTGATGCATTTCCCTTATAAATTCACTTATAAATCTGAGTGTTTTGATTTATGTATTAGACTAAAATTAGCTTATATCCAATGCGCACATTATTATTTCATGACTACGATTTAGTATCATGTGGCTACTCTGTTGCATGAACAATTAACAGACAACTAAGACTACAAAGACATGGTTTGATGAGTTCAATGTGAAAGAACTTGACCGGCCCTAACACAGAGCCTTGATCCCAACTCCATCGAGCACCTTTGGGATGAACAGGAACGGAGATTGCGAGGCAGGCCTGTTCAAATGTGAACATTTGGGGCAAAATAAAGAATAGGATGACCTGGATCACATGCTCTTATTTACTCTTTTATGGAATTATTCATAAAGACGATATAGACGATTATATCATATCGTCTATACCACTTTATCCTGTATTCTGGGCACAAGGCAGGGTACACCCTGGACAGGGTGCCAATCCATCGCAGGGCACGAATATACGTACACTCATTCACACACTACGGGCAATTTGGGAACACCAATTAGCCTAAACTGCATGTCTGGACGGTGGGAGGAAACCGGAGTACCCGGAGGAAACCCACCAAGCACGGGGAGAACATGGAAGCATTATGTGGGTGGTAAATGATTTAAAAGAAGGTTTCGGGAGTCTTGTGAACTACTGTACATGCAGGGCAGTGGTGAATGCAATGATCAAAACATCCACAAGTTGAGCAAGGCCCCTCAACGTATAATCAGATGTTTAATTCAATAAAAGAAAATGTTGCTCTGTATAAGGGCGTCTGCCAAATGCTGTAAATGGACAGGTTTTACTGTACCAAAGTGAAGAGTAAGACTCTCATGTGAACTTCCTGTAACATGACCAGGCACAGATCAGTGTACTGTACTTGAATAGGTGATCCCAAGTACAGTAGCATTAAATGTGCAGTCATTTGTCTCACATACTAAGTAGTGCCCTTGATTGTGGATTATAGAGATTTGGGATTCAGCCTCATGTTAGAAGCTATTTATCTTTGTAACTCTGGGCGTGAATAAAACAAGACAGAAATTAAGTGTTTAATTTGACCTAACATTATCAGATGTGAAAGAGCTTCCGTGCCTGGTTATGAATGTGGCTTTTGGCAGGGAGCTGCTCTCTCCTCAGTACTACAGACCTGAACCAAGCTACTTGCACCCATGCTGGGAACGCCAGTTAGTGTCACAGTTACCTGTGATGTGGAGTGATTTAGTGTGTATATATACTGTATAGATAAACGTTACAGTGCCGTTATCGTCTATTATCACCACTCATGGAATGGCGCTCATCCAGGAGGAACTGTTGTATAACAATAAACATAGCTCATAATATCAATGTAGATACCTGAAATAAACTCATTTTACAGGGTTTTATTTGTAATTATGGGTCAAAAATAAAAAAATTTTTAAAAAAGAAGTCTCTCCTTGTTTTGTTTTTTTCAGATTGTAGTTATTGTCTTTTTCCTCTTTCCTCTGCTCTTATACTGTATACTCTGTAATGTTAACATAACTCCAGTGGGAGTGTGGATCAACAGCCTGACTGACCTATTTAAAATTTGTGGGCATGGAAGCAGACACATGGGCTTTTGTTGGATGTTTCTCGCTCGGTTCAACACGTAGGATCGTCATATAAACACGGGAGAAAACAATAGCAGAATGGGCCGCCTTCTTTGGAAGAGAAAGAGCTGCCTCATCTAAATACTCAGGTCAGGAATTTCCAAACATGCTGCTGCTGCTAAAAATAGCTTGACGTACAGTACCGTTATAGATTTTACTCCTTTGCGATCTCACATACCGTATATACATGCAGCAGTATTTGGATTATGGCTCAGACTGTGTACATTATGACTTAACGACTAGATTATGTCTAATAAATATTTGACCGAGTTTGCGGTAAGCATCCGGGAAAGTCTCTTTCATGTTGGAGGTGTATAACTGCTCTGGCATTCTTTATCTCTTTTTTTTGTCTTAGTTATGAAGGATGTACATGATAGTAATATAGTTTTAATGCTCTTTCCTGTTGTGTGTTGTACAGGAGCCACCAGAGACATCGGCTCAGCACTGACCAGGATGTGTATGCGCCACCGCAGCATCGAGGCCAAACTACGCCACTTTACCAAGTATGACTCTGCCAGACTTTCTTGATTCTTACACATCTGAGTTAGCTCAGTACCAAGCTCTTCATAGGGCTAATCAAAGACAAACCTATATTTGTAGTACAGTTGGACTCCAAGATATCTCTCTCTCTCATCGTCTATACCTTTTTATCCTGTATTCAGGGTCACGGGGGGCCTGGAGCCTATCCCAGGAGACTTAGGGCACATGGCAGGGTACACCCTGGACAGGGTGCCAATCCATCACAGGGCACACATATACTGTACTTACACTCACTCATTCACACACTACGGCCAATTTTGTGAACACCAGTTAGCCAAACCTGCATGTCTTTGGACTGTGGGAGGAGGAAACCCATCAAGCACAGGCAGAACATGCAAACTCCATGCACACAGAGAAAGGAATCGAAATCGAGCCTGGCCGGGAATCGAACCCGGACCCTGGAGGTGCAAAGCGACAGTGCTAACCACTACACCACCGTGCCGCCTTCCAAGATATACTGTATATAGAAATAAAAAACAAAAGGTTTTATCTATATATATTGGTCAGAACTTGCTCTTTCCATGACATCTTTACATTTCATACAATACATTGGAGAAAAATCTCTGTCTGTATATCTGTATGTCTGTCCAGCCAGAGTTTGTCACAGCATCACGTAAAAACAGAATTTAATGAAACTTTTTTAATGACGTTCCACGGCACTGCGTTTTTCTTTTATGATCACATTTGTGGAGTTTTATTTCCTTACATGTTCTTTTGTCTGCATATTATCCTGTAATACAGTACTAGAGTAACATACTGTACATGTACACTATTTAGTTTGCGGTGCTCCAAAGCAACGATGCTAACACGTATGCTGTCTGAAACATACACCCACACACCAGAGCAAAATATGATACTAAAGGGCAGAGAAGTGCACACATACATTCCTGAAGTGTATTTAAAGACATCTGTGGTCCGTTTCCACTGACGGGTTAACGAATGGAAGCTCAGGTACCTTTTAAAGCCACAATATAAACGTTTTAGAGATGCAGATCTTACTTTTACTGGCTGATAAATTCCGCTTACATCGACAAAGGCTTTAATGGCCGAGCTAAAAAATAAACGATGGCGTTAATGATGCGATTTCCGTTAAAAGAAAGGGTCGACTTACCATAAACATAGTGCTCTGTGTCTGATCTATGCTTTTGTATACCCGAATATTTATTACTTTATTTAATCATCACTTAATTTTTTTTTTCTTTTATTGCAGGGAAAGTTTCAGTTGGTACAATATCATAATTTACTGTACGTGATTGTCATCTTACTGGAAAAGTCTAGCTATAGCCTGTTACCTTCTACAACCATTTATTTTTATTCCAGCTGTGTAGGATTGTGTAGTTTCCATAACAGTCAGATACATGTAAGTTTTTATGCATTGCAATAAATCAGGTCATAAATGTGTGTGTGTGTGTGTGTGTGTGTGTGTGTGTGTGTGTGTGTGTGTGTGTGTGTGTGTGTGTGTGTATGGGGCAAATTATTGCATGCATATAAATAGAAATCCTTCAACACGTTATCAAAACCTGGAAGGATCGGACCGTCAACTTCATGGAAGAAATGTGGATGGAGATAGCTTAAACACTTGGTGATGCATAGTAATAGTCAACAGTAAAAACCATAGCTAACTCATAACCGTAGAACTCACAGGATTGGAACTAAACAGCTGTATGGCCATTTGAAAACCACTTGTTAGTGAGGCAAATCTGAAAAAAAGATTGAATAAAGATTGAATTTTGAAACTCCAGAAAAGGTTTCTGTGGTCTGATGAGTCTAGATTGACCCTATTCCAGAGTGAAGCACATCAAGTGAAGCATACATCATGCATAGTGCCTCCTGTACGAGGCTCTGGCGACTGATAGTCTCGAATTATTTTTGTGTTTCTGCTACGTGGCAATTGGTCAGGTACGTCGGGGAAAAAAAATGCAATATGGTGTGCTTTGGGATTTTTTTTTTTTTTTTTTTTTAAGAATTAAAAATGATTGCTGTTTATCATATTTGGTCGAAATGCACAAGAAATCAACCAATCATCCTTAATCCATGCTTGTTCATTGTTTGTGCATCTGCAGTTACTGCTGCGTGTAGAGGACGGGTTGGATGCAAACAAGTGTCAAACGGGTGGGGAGAATGTTATTCATTGCTTTCCAATTACATTGAATCGAGAAAGCCAGCCACTTAATCATCTTTTATTACAGTTATTCATTTTAATTCATCATTATGACATGATAGGGGGTCGTACTGGCCGGTTTTGATTATCGGGGAGGGGTTACAGCAAATCCCCTTCACCCGCCACCACCCCCATAAATTACACAGAGGGCCAAAAATGTACAGATCTGCAATATATATACAGTGTACTGTACTGTATATACAAAATCCTGGAGTCCAGTTGTACTACAAACAGCTTATGCTATGAAGTCATCCTGGGTAACATGACAAACTAAAATCATTCGATCTCCCTCCAGTGCTCTGATGGAAAGCCTGATCACCCCTCTGCAGGAGCGGATTGAGGACTGGAAGAAAACCGCCAATCAGCTGGATAAAGACCATGCCAAAGGTTACTCGCAATGTGTCTTAATATAGCCAAAGATAACTGAACTGCAGCATTTTGTAAAATGCTTCACACTGGACAAACATTGACATGTTTGGAATATTTCTCATTCTGGCCACAGAATATAAACGATCTCGTCATGAGATAAAGAAGAAATCTTCAGACACTATGAAACTACAGAAGAAAGCAAGGAAAGGTACGTGAGGTTTTTTTTACATTTATTTTTATAACTATAATAAATTGAAATAAATGAAATAGCCATACAATTGAATGTATATGATTATCAATGCTAGACACACTGAGATGCTTTCACTTGTAATTGATGTTTGTTGCCTTTTTCCAGCACACATTTTATATGTCATATACATTAATAACGTTTCACAAGAAATCCCCAAACAGGATTTCTTTTAAAATGCACCAAAATTAAACATCACAAACTGTTTCCTCCACACCATTCAACAGGAGCAAATGTATATTTAAAAAAAAAATGCGTTAAATAAAATAACTGATTACAGACGTGCAGAAGATTTTAAATTTATACTGTATGGCTCAGTGGTAGGTTTCTTGTCCGCCATGCGGAAGGCCTGGGTTCGATTCCCATCCAAACCTCAGCCACTGGATGCAGTGCCGGCCCCAAGCCTGGATACTGTATAATAGGAAGGTTGCATCTGGAAGGGCATCCAGTGTAAAACCTGTGCCCAGGCAGTGTGCGGATCAGATGGTGTCCCCTCAACAGGAGCAGCTGAAAGAGAACATCAAAATTTTAAAGCTTTTTATAACTAACTTTTGCGGTCCACGAGATCCACAACAGCACATATACATGCTGAAGAACCATGCTGTTTCCTCTGTAATATCTGTTAGACATGACTGTCAGATATCTTTATGTAGGTGTTTACATGATTACAAGTGTTCAAGCTCACTGCCTCCAGAATCTCTTGTTGTTGTTGTTGTTGTTGTTGTTTTTTTTTTGCAAATGCAATTATGAAAACTCTGGTGCATCACCTCCCCCTGGTGGTTCATCTGTATAACTACAGCTGTAACATCATTTGTTGAGCGCTTATCTGTGCAGCCAATAATTTGGGCTTTTGAAGAGAGGATAAGTGTGTGTGTTACTAGGAAGAATGAGGAACACTGCAGTTTTACGTGGACGGATGCGTATTTGAATCCCTTGTGCGATTTTCTTCATATGTAACTGAATAAATCGTATACTTTGTAGTTTTTATGTTGTATACCCTATAGAAGAAAGGTTTTTTAATTATTTTTCTAATGTTGTTTTTGGCTGATTTTGCTTTAACAATCCCAAAGCCCTTTGGCTGTGAAATGAGCTGTGATGGCTTCTTAATACTAACTTTAACATGGCGCTCTTCCTCCTCTCTCCTTCTCTCATCATTTCTCACACCCTTCTCCTGAATGCCCCTTTCTCTCCTCCATTTTTTCTCTCTCTATCTCTCCATCATCCTTTATAGAACTGCAGGGTAAGTATGATATTCCCCAGAAAACTGTGATTATTTTTGTAGCACTAGCCTGCATTCTACGTTGCTTTCTAACACACCCTTGCCAGCTTCCCATCACCCCTTGCTGTAGGGAGAAATGCTTATATGATATATATAATGATATATATATAATTATTATATATAAACATGCATATATTGAATAATGTAAAATAATAAAAACGTATATTTATTATATTAGCAATACTACTGTTAGTACCTACCTAATTGACAACTTATTATTGATAAGATGTACTTTAATATATACAAATATACAGGTGGTGTTCAAGTCAAACTGGGACTTTTGACTGTGTCGAATAACAGAGCACAGTTATAAACCTAATAACAATCTTTATTTCTCTATACAATCTCCTGCTGCGCTAATCCCAGCGTTTACCATCAAGCTAGAAAGTTTTCTCATCAGTGACATGATCGGACTGGCTGCTTCACATTATCACATGTCGAGGTTTGACTTGAACTTTTCCTGTACTTAAAAAAAAAAAAAAAAAAATCATGGATAGGGACAAGGATTTTTTTCTTGGAATTCTCTTTCTGATAAGGTTGGCCGTAGCCTTCTTAAATCTTTTAAACAAAATAAAGAGCAAGTTTTTTTGTGCGTAAGTATTTATAGCGAAGGAAATCAGCACATCACTAAAGTAGATCAGGTCAAAATGTTAATTGTGTTGTACATGCATGTGTGAAATCACTCCTTACCTTTGATATAGTGTATAGTTTGGGAAGGTTTAATATATAGTTATTTAATAAAATATATAGTGTAAAGTATAATAGAGAATATTTAGTACTATTGAGAAATGAAGACATGTGTGTCCAGATGGGAAATCTAGTGGGAAACAAAGCGTTATAATTATTGGCTCAGAGTAGGGATTTAATGAACTTGTTAAACTAAAATAAAAGATTTAAATGAATCATGAAATGATAGATCATAGATTAGATTGTAATCACCAGGGAAAAACAATAATGTGTCTTAATACAGAACATTAACAAGATGAAAGCAAAAATGCATTATAATTATTATTGTTGTTGTTGTTGTTGTTGTTGTTGTTGGTGGTGTTATTATCGAGACACATACATGTACAACTCACTTCACGTCCACTTTTAGTGTGTTCACATGATAAAGTTAGTTTTTCACTACACTTCACTTTAAAAGGTTACTTATTTGATTCCAGGCAATGGGAAGTCAACAAGGGCGTGTTTAACCCTTTCTTCAATTTGTTGCCATATGGCCTTATTGCCATTTAGTGTCCTCTGTCCGCTAATTAAAGGGTTAAAGCATCGCTGGAATGCGGAGCGTCTCTTTGCATGGCGCTGCCCTTTACTTCTGACTCAAATCATCAACCCTGCATCCTCACTAAGTGTTTTAGCCACATTTACCCGTTTGCATGAGTTAACAGTAACATGCTTAGATGTTTCTGAGATTTCATTTAGAGTAGAAAGTCAGAGTAGAAAGCCCTAGAATGTCCAAATGTCCATTCGTCCTCCATCATCTGTGTAGATGCTAGTCAGAATGGAGTCATGTACGTGCTCGTTTTGTATTGTGATCGTGTGATATTTTTGACATTTAACTCAACTTGCCGCTGTTTTTCTACTCTCTTCTTATTACTTCTTATTATTGTCCCCATGTCCTACACTCCTTTTCTGTCCCCCTTCGTGCACACTGTCCCCTCGTGAAGGCCGCGGGGACCTGCAGCCGCAGTTGGACAGTGCCATGCAGGATGTCAATGATATGTACTTGCTGATGGAGGAGACGGAGAAACAGGCAGTACGGCGCGCCCTGGTGGAAGAGAGGGGACGCTTCTGCACCTTCATCAGCCTCTTGCAGCCTGTAGTGGTGAGTGTCTTGATTTCTTACGCCTCCATGTGGTCATGCAGAGTACATGCACTTAAGCTGATTAAAATATTAACACTATTAATATGAAACTAAGAGGTTGGTAGAACCCTGGCAAGCAGGTGATTACTGTTCAGTCTTTCTACTATTGTAGTAAAGTTAAAACGCTTTAGTGCATTTTAGACGTGACCATTTGAATGTGTTATTCTGTTTTATCCATCAGAATGGAGAAATTGCCATGCTGGGAGAGATCACACATCTGCAGGCTATTATGGATGACCTCACTGTGCTAACGACTGATCCACACAAGCTTCCTCCCGCCAGTGAGCAGGTACAAAATGCTCAGGCTCATGTTCGTCAGTTGGTTCATTTTGTCAGTGCGGATGTTTCGCACCATTTCTGAGAACATTGAATTTGATCGGAAGGTTCGATGGTCTTTTTTGAGATCTTTCCATCCACATTGTTTCAAGGGAAGTCTGGGTTTGTGCACAAGGCTGATTTGTACCCCAGTATAATTGTGACTAAATCACCAATCCTGTTTTGAATCACAAATACCATGCGAAATTTTTACTAAGCTTGAAAGTTGGCATAGCCAGGAAGAGAATGTGCATAAAATGTGATGGTGACATAATGTCATACTGAGTAACCGTTCCTGTATTTCCATACTTTCTTTGTGATTACGGTACAACATCTGCAGTGTTGCAAAGTTTTGCAATGTCCAATTGGTGAACAAAAGCATTTGAAATGTTTGATGTTGGCTTACTTTTGGGCCATATCATTACTCTCACTCACTCACTCATCATCTATACCGCTTTATCCTGTATTCATGGTCGCAGGGGGCCTGGAGCCCATCCCAGGAGGCTTAGGGCATGAGGCGGGGTACACACCCTGGACAGGGTGCCAATCCATCGCAGGGCACACACACATATACATACACTCACACACTCATTCACAAACTACGGGCAATTTGGGAACGCCAATTAGCCTAACCTACATGTCTTTGGACTGTGGGAGGAAACCGGAGTACCCAGAGGAAACCCAGCAAGCACGGGGAGAACATGCGAAACTCCATGCGCACAGAGACGGGAATCGAACCTCGCCGGGAAACGAACCCAGACCCATATCAATACTGTGATTTTTTTAAATTGTTTTTAATGGCTCATTTTGGGGGCCAGAGTAGTACCTCTTAGAATTGTGCTGTGATAGATATTTGTATTTGTCTATATTTCCCTAAATCAGGTGATAAAGGATCTAAAAGGATCCGACTACAGTTGGTCCTACCAGACACCTCCTTCCTCACCTAGTAGCTCCGGATCTCGAAAAAGCAGCATGTGCAGGTAAGATGAGGACGGATCATCCTGAGAATGTTTGAATATTATTCAAAACTATATATGTTTCCTTCTTTCTTTAAATGAGATGTGTGAGATCATGTCTGTGTGTGAGGGGACTTCTGCTAAAGTGGTGCTTGCATGTTTATCTACCTGCTGCTCCAGCCCACATGTCGTGAACATTCAGTTCCTGTGTATCGGATGCGTGTTAACATATCAGTGTGTGATCCTGTTCCTGTCTGGGTGCTCATTACAAACGAAGCATTAATGGCCCAGCTTGAGTGGTCATATGAAACCATAATTACCGGTGAGGGCATATTACTGAACTGTGGGCTATTGAATTGTAATAATGTGTTACTCGGGATGTAATCTGACATGGTTTATGCCTGTCGATTCTGAAACAAATTACTCTGCCTCGGTGCCAAGTGCTTTAGTAAACGGTAACATAGCGAAAGGTGGCAGTACAGTCTCTCTGCACAGTGTCTTACAGGTAACATTAAGCTCATTTAATGCAGAGTATCACACTTATAATCATAAGCTAGATAAACATTTCTACTGTACAATTTCTGAATTCTTTTATTAACAAATTCATATGGAATTTGTTAGTACAGAAAAAAATGACCTAAGAACGAACACATACTGTAATACGAGTGTGAGTCAAAAATTATTCGCACTCCTGCTATATTAAAACGTCTCAACACTTTCCGTTTAAGGCTGCTGTCTCCCCAGTCACTGATGTGCAGGTGTGTTACATTATGATTTATAACTGCGGTGCGAGCAAAAATGGATGACTCAATCGCCCGACCAAAGAAAAGGTCAAAAGTCAACTATCAGCTGGAAATGTGATGGGTTACTGTATTCAAGAGGCAGTATTGGAACATTACCAGGAAAAAAGGTTCAACAATCAACAGCGCTTGTTACAGTGAGATGCTTATTGAAGATCTGATCCAAGGGCGTTGTGATCGTGCATGAACGATGCACGTCCGCACGCTTCTACCCACACTCTGGATAAACTGCAAAACATCCCCCCCCTATAGTCCTGATCTTACTTCATTGCACTTTCGTCCATTTGGTCTCCTGAAAGCAGAACTATGAGGATGAAGATTCACTTCCCATGAAGAAATGAGGACGGATGTCTTGTTCTTGTTGACAGATGGTGAAAAAAGTGAATTGAAAAGCAAGGAGATTATGTTGAACAATTATGTCTTATTCATTATCCAAACGAATTCTACAGCCAGAGTGCGGATAATCGTTGACACACTTGTGCAATATCAATGATCAATGATGCAACAGAATCAATGATGCATTAACACATTTGTATTATCCAAACCGAAAAGGTTGCAAACATCCATCAATGTAGACCATGACCAGAAAGGCATTGACACATTTCAACTTTTAATCCTTCTCTTTTCATTCTGCTTTGCATATAAATATACTGTAAGAAAAGGAAATAATTGAAGTCAAATTGATTCAAGCCTTGATCTTAATCATAATGAATATAAACTATATGGAACTACAAAGTAAAAATGATTAGAAATTTTAAGATTATAAATGAATTGAAGATTGATCGAAGTTCGTTTGCATGGAAGTGCCCATCGTGTGCCCATGTATTTGTGTACGTAATGTATGTGTAGCCTTGCATGGAGGTACAGGAAGTGTCCATACTGTACGTGGACATCTACTGTGCTGTCCATGCCAGGCCATGTGTCTATACAGTGTCAGCTCATACCTGGGTGTCTCCCCTTCTTACACTCTCTCCAACTTGTGTGTCTTCCATCTTATTCTCCTTCCTCCCCTCTCTCCCCCTTTATAAACATTACACACTTACCAATTATGTTTCTCTGTTTTGTTTTCTTATTGCATTCTGTTCTACACAACACGTGTGAACTGTTTGTCTCATCTCTACTTTTTAACTTTTTCTTTTTCTTTTTAAACACCATTCATATTTTCTTTTTGCTCCTGAACCTTCCTTTTTGCTGTTCACACCTTTTGGAAATCCACTGCATGGCTGCTCATTAATACTCAAACCATCTTGAACGCCACTTCCATACTGTACTTTCAACCCCCATCCGTCTATGTTCTCCATGCCTGCCGTGCCTCCCTCGCCCTGCAGCAGTGTGAACAGCGCCCACAGTAGTGCCTCTCGCTCATCGGGAGGCTCACAAACTCACTCACCCAGTTCGTCCTGTCGCTACCGCAGCCTGGCACATCCGCCTCCAGGAGGTGCCCACCGCCTCAGCAGTGTCTCCTCCCACGACTCGGGCTTCATCTCTCAGGATGCCAACATCTACTCCAAACCTCCCTCTCCCATGCCCTCGGACATCACCAGCCAGGTATCACAGATCATTCGATTTTTTTTTTTTTTTTTAAGGAAATAGTTTTATATCACTTCAGTCTTTGATGTTAAGGTGACATGAAGTAGTCAGCACTGTAACCTTCCACATCCAAGGTTGGTGATTGAAGTTTGTGGTCTCCCTGTTTGCTGGTCTCAATGTGCTTGGTAGGGTTTTCTCAAGGTTTTCTAGTTTCTTCTACTGTCCTTTGACTTAAATTGCCAGTAGTGTGTGATTTTAGTATGCTTTGGCACCTCATTCAGGGTGTACCCTGAACTGCATGGGATAGGCTCCAGGCCTCCAGTCACCCCACACAGAATAAATTGCTCCCAGCACAGCGGACCATTCGATCCGTACACAAATCGAGACAGGTATTATGCCGAATACCGAATTGAACCCGGAGCCTGGAGGTGCAAGGCGACAGTGCTAACCCTTACACCACCATGCCGCCTCCTAATGCAACCCTCCCAATTTATCAGCAGTATGGGGTGTAGCTACCCACCGATGGCAAGGCTCGAACTAGGATCCTCAGATCCCCAAATCAACAACCAAGCAGTGTTATTCTGCTCCGATTACAAGAGAACCTGATTTTTGAAAGATCTTTTTAATACAGTGTAGTTTATAGCGCTTATGCCAGGTAGGCACATTTTATAAGGTGCTGTAGTGGTTAAGCACTGTCTGAAAGGAAGAGTAACCATTGATTAAAGAGAAAAATGTGACCGGATAGTTATCTGAATAGATATTTTTATATACTGTATGCTCGTGTCAGTTTTTAGTGTTTGAGTGCGACATTGTAACTCCGTTAACGTTATTATGCCTGCCAAGACTTTACAGAAAAGGGAAAGAGGCCAAAGAAGCAACCACTTTCAGTGTTTGATGAAGGATGCTGAATAAATGAGTAACAGCAGTAATATATATATATATATAATAGGAAAACGGACATGATGTTTTTGCGCTCTCTTTGTTCTTTAGAAGTCATCAAGTTCAGCATCTTCAGAGGCCTCAGAAACATGTCAGTCAGTGAGTGAATGCAGCTCTCCAACAACAGTAAGTACACACACACACACACACGTGCGTGCACACACACACACACACACACACACACACACACACACACACACACACACACACACAAAAAAGAAAAACCCTGTACAGATTTGTTTCCTATGCGTTGTCACACTGGCCTGTGTGTTAGTAAAGCTAAATATATGCAGAGTTTAGAGCAATCGGTAGCTTTCCAGTGAATTAGGGTATAGACATGCCACGTATGAAAGCCAAGTCTAACACACTAATTGTACAACAAGAAACATTTTGACAATTTGAGTTTTTCAACCTTTAGTCTTTTCCATATAAAGGCCAACAGAATGTTCCCACAAAGTCATTTATTCCCTTCATCACGAGGACATTTAGTCCTCAGAGCTGATTACAACATTTACATAAAAAGTTTAAAAAAGCATATGTTCTGTTCGGTCATCCTCTCCTGCTATGATGTTAACTTTCCTAACATGTGTCTTTCATTCTGTGCATGTTAGGGTAACAGTTTTGTGCATCCATGCTGTATTATGGATTAACATTTTCCCCATTATTCTGTAATGGTACATACTCTGTGTGTGTATATAATGTACAGTATATGTGTGTGTATGTGTGTGTATGTGTATATATATATATATATATATATATATATAATATATATATATATATATGCTTTTCACACACTAATTTGGGAATGTATTTTATAGGTATATCATTCAGATGGCAACGTATCCTAGAAACTGTAGTCAGACAACATATAGTAAAGTAAGCCTTCGACTTACAAAGATCCGAGTTACAAACAGCCAGAGGTTCTACAAACATTTATAGATGCGAACAAATCACAGAAATAACGGAAGGGGTGCGGGAGAACTGAGTCGACCATACTGGTTTCAATAAATCAGTCCGGGAGCACGATGATAGAAAATGGCTGTGCTGTAAAGCTGTCCCAGCATATTATTCAGCTAGAATAGTACTAGGGCTAGAGTTCACAGTCCAATACAGTGGAAAACAGCTCTGAGACAAAATGGTGTCAGTGCAGACGCACAGCAACACCATGTAGCATTGCTCCTCTCTTCCAGGTTGAATTTAAACAAGATCAGGTTACTCCGCTGCCTCAGCACAAATTCTTCCTCGAAATTTAATTAACGCAACCTCGTATAATAAATCTGTGTTTTTTTTTTTTTTATGCTCATTGTACAGTATATTCATGTCTAAGGTTTTTTAAGACTCACTTTGTCAGACTTAAGAATAAATCTGACTTTTGAACATAAGTTGTTCGTAAGTCGGGGACTTATTGTATTATTATATATATATATATATATATATATATATATATATATATATATATATATATATATATATATATATATTTTTTTTTTTTAACCAAACAAATGGACTTCTTTTACAGTAGTAGCGCCAGCATGCTTTTGGACATTACTTTAGTTTGGAGTACATATACAGTAAATGTTTATTTATAAACATATTTATTTATTTATACTCGGTCCATTGTGCTTGTAATATGTAATTGTGCTTGTGTGAGTATGGTGCAGTGAAAATATGGATGGTTCACAGCTTATCTGTTCTGTGTCCTCTGAACTACTCTGTCTTTCCCACTGTAATATTTTGTCCCCTCACTCTGCCTATGCTTCCGGGTCCTAAGGTTATGGATTGCTACCTTCTCTCACTGTCTGAATCTTGTCTCTCCATTCCGCAGTTTGGCTCGTCCTTCCGCCCTGCTCTCTCTCACACTGGCTCCATCAGGCCTTTCTCTGTCATTCTTCCTGCGTCCCCACCCTATAGTCGCTCCCCCGGATCCAACACTTCCTCTCCCACATCAAAGGTTCCGTGCTGGAAGGTTTGTTTCCATGGGCACAATTTCTTTGCAGATATTTTCCATTTCTTTTGCTTATACCTTTGCATTCAATTCGCTTTGTCCTGAATAATGCTTATTTTCAATTACTTTAATTTCATTTCCTGCTTATCTTCATTCATTACCTCATGTTTCTCCTTAACACAAGCCTTTTGTTTTTCCTCTATCCTGATTTCAAATCTCTGTGCTTAGAGATTTGATAAACAGAGCAGGCCAAGGATGATACATCCTTTCAAGCCCCTTCTGAGTTCCCTCGACTCTAATACGAATTGTACAGGCCAGTGCTAAACGCACACATCAAGAGAGTTTGCGTGAAAGGACACTCAAACTGCTGGATAGTGGGCGGGTTTTTTTCTTATCCAAAAGGAAGATGGACTGGCTGCTTTGTTATTGTTTATTACCATGAAATAACCAGACTTACTCCTTCAGGATTGGTCTAAGGCAGGCTTGCAAGAGCAATCAGCGGCCAACACGCTCCAGAGGAGGAAGGAGATGAGAGAATCAGAGTCATCGCCCCAGTCTCAAGGTTATGCCGGGATGCATCCTGATGATCCACAGAGGCCCAGGATGGCCCCTTCCACCATCGCAGCTAAGGTACTGATTTGAATGATTAACAAAATGCCAAAATAATGACAATTAGACTAAATTTATTTGTCCTTCAGCGGAGGTACTGCATAAAAGTTTGAGGTTAATAAACTCTGATACTCAGGTAGACCTTTAGTAATTTATGCAGGCATGTTGATTCACAGTGAAGTCATAAAAAACAACACAATATAGATCATTTCTAATATAGATAGTATCTATTCAAATGAAACCCAGGAAGCACATGCAAAATCCATGCACACAGTGTGCCATCCATTAAGCCCCCATGCTACCATGATCCCTCCATATCCACATACACACTTTATATGATACTGTACATCTGAAATGACATATATGTCTGAAACTAATCTACTGTATGAGTTGGGTAGGCTGACGTTTTAGCAGGTGGTATTGCTGTTCCAGGATGCATTTTCATTCCTGATCTCTCTCCATTCTCCTGTGTACTCGTGGATTCCCTCCAGCATCTCTGGCTACATCCCATCTCCAAAAAACTCACTGATTAATCTGCCAAAGTTGATTATAAAGATACAAAGCACAGAGCCCTGACCTCAACCCTACTGAACATCTTCTTGGGATGAACAGGAACACCAGTTGTGCCCAAAGCCTCTACACCTGACATCAGTGCCCAACCTCACTAATGCTTTTCTGACTGAGCGAGCAAATCCTAAGAGTCGTGCGCGGTCATGGTCACTAAGGACAATTCCCATCCAAACCACCAGAGGGCAGTCTCGTACCTTGTGAATTTCCTCATTTGTTGTCTGCTTCAATTCCTGTGGTCCTTGTGCAGCCCTGATTAGTTATCCTGTTTAAGTTCTTTGTTTTTCCTCTTTAGTTGTCAAGCATTGTGCTGTATTGTTCCTGTTATGTGGTTGTGTTTGCACCACGAGTAGCTTTATTGTTGAGTTTCGTTAATCCTTCCATAGTCTAGGCCATTTGCATTAGTTGTGCTAGTTTTTCAGGTTCTCTTTCTGTCTTTGTTTGTTCATTAACTTTTTTTTTTGAATTAAAGAATCTGACTCCCTGATATTTGTGCCACACTCTCTGAAAGCCCCCCAAAAAAGTAGAGCAGAGTAGATTTGTATTTCATACAGTATATGTATTCATTATTCCAGCATGGTGAGGAGATGTCCCCAGCGGCAAGTGACCTGGCCATGGTGCTGACTCGTGGCCTCAGTATGGAACAACAAAAGAGCAGCAGAGACTCACTTCAATACTCCAGTGGATACAGCACTCAGACGACCACACCGTCATGCTCTGAGGACACTATTCCCTCCCAGGGTAAAACCTGCCACCTTTATTACAAACACCATTTAGACTGGCATGACTAGAGTCTGATAATTGTAAAGCCAGGAGACTGGAGTTCTGTTCCAAGACATAGACATTCATTATGATTAAAATATGTTTGCTTTTTCCATTTCAGGCTCCGATTATGATTGCTACTCTGTAAACGGTGACACTGAAGCTGATGGCCAGTCCGAATTTGATAAATCATCAACAATCCCACGGCACAGCAATATTGCTCAGAACTACCGCCGCATGATCCAGACGAAACGGCCAGCCAGCACAGCTGGCTTGCCAAGTGCCATGGGTGCCCAGGGAGGCTCTGGTGGTGGGGGTGGAGGATCAGGGACTCCTGGTACCGCCACCATCCGCCGAACACCTTCCACAAAGCCTGGTGTGAGGCGTACACTCTCCAATGCAGGTCCCATCCCTATCCGGCCACCCATAGTGCCAGTTAAAACACCCACTGTGCCTGACTCGCCTGGTGGTTACCCAGGGCCTCCGGTCCGTGTGGGCAGTGAGGAGTGTGTATTCTTTGCAGCGGATGATGCCTCTCCTGCTGCTCTGGAGTATGTGAAGGCTTCCCCGAAGCGTCTGAGCCTGCCCAATGCAGCTTGGGGCACAGCGGGCGCTGAGATGAGTGTGTATGGGCAGCCAGGAGAAGAAGACCAGCTTCTAGCCGCTAACCGTCACAGCCTGGTAGAAAAGATTGGTGAGCTGGTGGCCAGTGCCCAAGCCCTGGGAGACGGCCAGTACCCTTTCCCCTCAATGGCAGCAGAGGGCCAGAGCGATCCACAAAGTAAATGTCCCCCGCAGGAAGGAGAGGACATGCTGGTATCCATCCGCCGAGGCGTCCGGCTGCGCAAGACCGTCTCCAATGACCGCTCAGCGCCACGCATATTGTGACAGCTATTCGAGAGATAAATCAAAGGTGCGGTTTCTAAAAAGCACTCAGCACGGACTTTGTAGAGAACCACCAACGGAAAGAGGAGGATTATAAAAATTCAATTCAGTGTTTAAAAGAAGTCGTTCTAGTAAGTAACGATCATGAGAAAAAAAATAGAAGTCAAATTCTAAATAACAACAGGCTCAGGCCACTGTAACTTGTAGCGTGTCTGGACGCATGTTTGTCTTATTAACACTACCCATCATGGCAGAATAGTCAGGCTCTAGCAAGACACTGGGCAGATGCAAGAACAAAGAATCAGCACATTAGGGGACAAGGATCTTTGGAAACACAAAACCATCCCCTAAATCTGGACTCCAGGATTAAGTGCTGGAAAAGCTCATCTAATGAATGGAGGACGGTCAGGGTGGAGAGTCTTGTAATAAGACCCTCCTCCCTGTATTTCGCCCCACTGCCACTTCCGGCTGTGTGACAGCATGCTGCCAGCCGAAACAACGGCAGCACAAGTGTCTGTGATTGGTCAGTGTGACTGTCAGTCAAGCTGAAGATGAGCGGGGCTCTGCTGCGGGTCAGCTTGTGGTTTTGGAAATTATCTTCTTTTAGCAATCTGTTAGTTTTTGTTTTTGTTTTGTTTAATTCGAAGCAAATAATCTTGATTTCAGTACATGAGGTTGAAGGTGTATATATATCAGGGGTATGATTTTTTTATTTTATTTCAAGAACTGACCTAAAAAAAAAAAATGCTAATATAATGTGGAGCAATAATCTTTCTGTTCAACAGTTGAAGAAAGACAGGGATAGTTTTCAAAGCATGTAGGTGCAGAGGTTGTGGACAGGGCAACGCCTTGGGTATTTTGGTTCCGGTTATGATATCAGGTGAAGGAAGTGGAGACTCGGGAAGAGCAAAGAGGAAGCCAAGCACTTTGAAGGCACAGAGTTGGCCATTAGGGGTCAGTGTAGCTGCATTGTGTACAGTAAATGCTGAGAGCAGAAGGGCTGCTTATAGGGAGCATGTATGAGGGGCGGTCATAAAATTGTTATTATTGCTAAGAAAAAATGTAAAACAAATGCTGGTCGTGAGCTTAATCCTTCTCTACATCCTCCGTCTAAGGCAGCACACTTCTCCAACCGACGGATGAGCTAGGTGAGATCGTCTTTAAATGAAGATGCCTAGTTTTTGGCTCTCGAGGAAGAGTTCCTCGGTAAACACCTCGATTTCGTCAAACAGCTGACACGAAGTGATTTCTTCTTGAGATGGAAAAGGAAGAAGTTCCTGGATGCGAGGTCAGGGGGATACAGTAGGTTTCACCCTTTTTGGAGCTGAATGGTCCGGCACATTATCAGAAAGAATGTGAACTTGAGACCTTTTTTGGTTTTGACCCTCTAGAGGCATCGTGTAGAACTATACCATGGGTTTTTTTTTGTAAAACAAGAAGAAATGTTCATGAACATACTCATTTCCATAGAGCAAATATTTTCCATTTTTTCATACAACAATATGATTTTTTTTGACCGCCCCTTGTAGGACTAAGGTTCAGCTCGGTTTGGTGATGTTTGCATGATATTAAAAACTTTATATGATGAAAAATTAAATGAGCTTGGACAAGAATTTCAATGTCTAGGACCTTTTAGAATTTATCCAGAAGGATTCAGTAATACTAATAAATGTTTTTAATGCAAAATCTACCATGAGGTTTTATTAGTTTTTTATTTGTTTATTTTTAAGTTATATTTATAAATATAAATAATTGTTAATGTTGAATCAATGATAAAACTGACTAGCTGGCTAACCTACAAGTTGACAACATATCTGAGACCTCTTTTAATGTAAATATAGTCCCAAATGCCCACTCAGAAATGTTTAAAAGGTTTTTTTTTTCTTTTAAGATCCAACAAGACTTTTCGTCCTTAAAACCGATTTAGTGCATCAGTGAAAAAAAAAACAAAAAAAAAAAAACAAAAAAAAAACCCTGCTATAAGTAGAGCAGAAGAATCACCAAACTGGACTGACCTCTGGCCCATACACAGCTGTACAGTAGTTGAGCACATCTGCCCTAATGTATGTGGAAAAACTCTTCGAAATGGTGTGACGGTGAGAAGAGTGTAAAAAGAAAGTGATTCAGATGTGTAAGTGAAAGAGTGAGTTAGTGATTTTATTTTTTGTTTGTTTTCTAACTCTTCCAAATTGAGAGAATATATAAATACAGTATATATATATACAGTATATACAGTATATATCTATACATATATTTTTAATGAACTGAGGTGAGTTGGTTTCACCTTTAGATTCTGAGCCTCCAACCACAGCCTCTCTGATTCAGCTAGAAACCCTGGAGGATGGTAAATGAGCTGAGATGAAGGCATGAGCCTGGGAGTCGTATGAAAATAAAAAGAAAGAGATCGGTGTAGAGTTTAGTGTGGAACCACAGAGAGAGAGAGAATGAGAAACACAGCAGGTAAAGGATCAACATCCAGTCCTTTATAATGTGAGCATTCCACTGCCTGATATAGAAAATAGGACATGTTATGAAATCAAACGATGTGGCATTTTTTATTTTTATTTTTGGATAAAATATCGCATGGACGCAGCGGTTTCCTGTGAGTACCCATTTCAAAGTGCGATGGGAAAGAATGCCTTTTTTTGGATCTGGAGTGGGTAATAGGTGGCCAAAACACTGTTTTAGTCCTGTAGTATCTGTCTGTGAATGACCTTCTGTGCTCCCATGGTTCACTATAACCCCTGCCGTCTCGCATAGTTCCGTCGCTCGAAACTAACACTACATGTGCGACTAAATGGACATGTAATACTTATTAATATTTTGTTTGTTTTGGGATTATTTTGCAAAAATAGAGCACTCTGTTTTAGGAATGCCTGTCTTTTAGTAATTAAAAAAAAACTGCTTTGCAGGAGTGTATAAGACTGTACTGGAAGGAATGGTGTGTGACAGGGGCACAAGACTGGTGTGTGTGTATATATATATATATATATATATATATATATATAAGCCAGGTGCAATGATGATCACTCTTTCAGTAAGTACAGTATAGCTCTGTATATATAAAATCACATATATACAGTAAATACACATAATATAAAAACAAGTCGACAATAACTGTACTATTCTCACTGGATAATAAAAAACAAACAAACAAAAAAACAGCTGACACGTGGTCCAGAAGGAGGATAAAATATAGGTCATGGCTACAGTATGACAGCAATATAGCAGAGTTTCTAGTTAAATTTAAGGAGGGGGAAAAACACTCACCACGTCTAACAATGTCAGTATTTACGTACTGTGTGAAAGTGTAACATTCTAATTTCTTGTCATGCTTACTGTACATTTCATACTGACCCTGATTCAAACCCATGCAGTGAGTATGAGAAGGACCAGGGGACAGAAGGATGAAAGAAAAAGAAGAAGAAAAAGTACTGAGACATGAAACCATTAAAAAAAAAAGAAGAAGAATTGTTTAAATGGCCCTGGGAGACGGAGACGTAAAGAGAAGGGAAAAAAAAGAGTTATCGTCCATTCTGTTTCTCTCTATCGGGGGTATTAATTTCAATTTCAGACGTTTTTTTTTTCTTGCACAATTGTCAATGATCTGATCATTTCAATTAATACATATACATATTAGAAACCTAGATAACTAATGAAAAAGCCTAATGAAGTCATTCATGACAGAAAGAGACTGTAAAACCATTTCTATGTCTGTGTTGTAAATTGAACATCAACAGTATCAGTGGATTAAATATAAGAATTGTGCTGGGGGGGGGGGGGGGGTGTTTCAAATGTAAGGCTTTTTCTTTTCAATCACATTTACATGCATAACTGCTGTGCACTCGAGAACGTTTTGTCTACCGTCTCAGAATTTTAGCAAGCTGCGTTAGCTTCCTGAAGTACTGTAGTTTAGACTACTTGGTGAAGAATAGGGTAGACAGATAATGCCATTTGTCTCACTTAGGCTTCCGAGTCAAGTCTACACAGAACCTGCGCAAGTGTTAGCGTTGTGTTTGTGTCACGTTGTAATTACACCGCCGGACCACTAGTTGGCAGTAGGCTTTTTTATGCTGCTGATCTTGTTGAAGGTAGAGCTAATTGGTCGCTAACTTTTTGTAAAGGGAGAATATGACTTGTACGGACTTCTTCGGTTTGACCTCGATTTGGTCAATGTTTTTGGTCAATTTGCAAAATGGAAGCGTAGAAGAAGAAGAAACTGGAAATACGATGCTACCACATGGACCTGTTAAAGTTATTGCGATCTGCATCGATACGACATGTGCAGTACAGTAGGGGGTGCATGTCAGGCCATGTACACGGTGCAGGATACGTGGCTATGTGTAGACTTGACACAGAAGTAGACTTCAGGATTTCGCATGTTTGAGTGTGATTCACATGATGATATGAAATATGAAAATATGAAATATATATATATTTTTAAAATAGATAAAATTCTTGCACCACATGCACAAGTATCGCACGCTTTATTGGCTATATGGGTTTCTAATATGTGTACCAGTACCATTTGTTGAATGACATGGAAGGAAGATACGGCCTCCCCTACAGTAATCTATTACACATATAACTTCTTCTTTTTCTTCTTCTTTTCCATCAGACTGAAGTGGAAGTGTCTTCCTTAGTGACTAATAGACAACAAACTGTACAATATGCAGGTATATACAGATATATTTCAGCACCTAACCATTAACCTGAAGAGCTCGGTTGAAATGAATCCAGTGTACAGTATGAGTTCTTCAAAACAGCCAACTCTAAGCGCACAAATGAAAGATGAGCACAGACGAGCGGTGTATAATATCTATAACACCGCACTCAGCTTTGCTGAATGACCAAATCATTCATGTTTATTGTATTTTTCAGAACGTTAAAGGATTCGCTCGGGCATTTTACATTGCATATGTTTTTTGAACTCTACGCGACATGCTCGCTTTGTTTATCCAGCCTGTCCACTATACAAAAAGCTTTCTCCAGCTCTCTTCAGCACATTGCATTAAATCGCCCATTTCTAATTTGATTTGCTTCCATGCACCACTGCATCACGGTAACGAAACGGCATTCCAACAGAAAAAAAAAAAAAAAAAAAACATTGCAGTATTAAACCTGAGCATGCATTGCAGAAGTGAAATGTGAGCCAGAACTGCTAGAGGCAGTGAACAAGAAGGTTCTGTATATAAGTAATTCAGATAAATTGGACGGAATCCTGGCTATTGGCTCCACTGAACTAAACTGTCACTCAGCGCACACGGGCGCAAACGCACACTTACTGTCTCACCTGTCTCTTTACTCAGGTGACTCACCTGTCTGTCTTTTCTTCTCTCTAACAGACCTCTTTGCATCATTCAACAATTCAGTCATTTCCACCATAGGCTGTTCTCATTAAAATTCCTCCTTTATGCATAATTCATACACAGCCAACAGTCAAACATCCATCTTCTTCTTTTTTTCTTCTTCTTTTTTTACTATTATTTCCTATTTTCGACGCTAGTACATTTAAACAGCACACTGATTGTAGCTGCTGTGACTGCGCTACACACTGATTCTGCACGAGAAGCTAATGAAATCCTTCTGATGAAAACAGATATCTTGCGTTAGCACAGGCGACTGAGTGTTCCCGCTCGTTCCCCCTTTCTTTGCAAGTTCCGTTTGGGAATATACTAATACTTTAGCAATCTGTTCCACTATCCATGAAATAGACTACAGTTTTGTAAAGCAAGCATCAACCTCCATCTGTACATACTTACATATTTCGTAATAATTGTGCTTATTATTATTATTATTATTATTATTATTATTATTATTTTTGCTTGTTGATTAGGACTGTCTTTCCTCCACATGTTCCCTTGATTTCAGTTCAGTTGCAACACATTCTTAGTCACACAGGTGTATGAAAATAGGCAAGTTGTTATTAAATATAAATATAAATGTTTAATAAAATCTTAATCTTATAGTTAAGAAATTATCCATATTCACATTGCAATTTTTTCATTTGTTTTCTTACCAAACCCTGATTAACAGTGCTAGGACAATTTCTGGCGAGTGATGCTTGTGACCAAATTTCCCTCCACCGGTGGGAAAAGAGTAGCTGCCACTCTAAAAAAAAAAAAAAAAAAAAAAAATCTAAATATCCTGTGTTAAATGTGCTTCAGAAATCTTTCATCCACTTGGCCTTGGATTGCTCATCATATTTATACTGATGGCCCAATTTACGTGTATAATGCCCCCTTGTCCTCACCCACTCATACTCAAGCTCAGAAATATCAGCCATCAGTGGACCCTATGCTTCCTCTTGTCATTAGCGCTGCCAAACAGACAGAGTGATGCAAGCAGGTACCATGGCAACCTGGCCCAATCTCTGAACAGTATCTTTCTGTCTTCTGCACAAAAACCTCTAAATTCCTTGGTTTTCTTTCACGGAAACGCTTTCGTTTCGACACTCCCGACCACTAGAATACAGCATCGATGTGACCTGACCTTAGCCACTGTCCTTAAACCATTTTCCTAATTCTCATACATATGAAGAGAAATAAATAAAGTGTTCCTCATTTCTTTTTTTTTCTTTTTTTTTTTTTTCTCGGTACAACCCCCCCAACCACAATAGCTCCTCCAATGGAATCATGTCAGACTACAGGTGCTCTCGTCTCTGTTCTGCTTCGATATCTCTGTCCTTTATCACTTTTTAATTTATTGTGTTGTTTTTTTTCCTTTTCCGAAGCTAATCTGCCTCTATTGCTGATGACAAATATTCCTCTTTTTTGTAAAAATTTATTCTCTTCATTTTGTTAACTTTAGTCACTGCTAATGTAACAAAACGCACTGTGATGATCCCAGTATTAATAAAAGTTGTACTTAAACTGTGAGTGTGTTTGCGCACGCTGATGTCATTTTCTTCCGTGACATGGAACGTTTGCGTGGGGAGTCAGAGCGCAAATGTCACAATGCGACAAGGCAAGCAGAAACACCACAAAGCATTTATGCAATTACTGATGCGCTGACCTACTGAGCCACGCTGCTGAAATCAATCATGTTTAAATTTGACAGAAAATTATTGGGAACTCTCTGTTCTGTGAGGAAAGACTGATTTAATGTTTGTGTGCTATATTTAATTAACCCACTCAGAAGTTTCAAACTTGCACTATTTTTAAGCCTCCAGAACAAATCAGCCTTCTGAACTCATTATGTTATTTAATCAAAGTTTTTTATTTATTTTATTTTTATTTTTAAGACTTACTTATAACTGTCCATCCTTGTTAAAATAGAATGGGTATGAAATCACTAAAGGAGAGGGAAAAAAATGCTTGCATTTCTTTTCTTAGACGACAGGGGGCACCAGAGACTTTCATGTGAACACAAGCTGGATATTAATGGGTTAACTTCCATTTATTTGGTAAGTTTAGGGCATAATCCTTGTTGATCATGAGTCTTACGCGTTGGTATACCATTAAAGCAATATAGCATATTAAGTATATAGCAATCCCATCAGTGCAAGTATGTTTCGATTTCAATAATGACTTTCTTCATGTAATAGACTTAAATGAGGATGGATCCTTTTAGCATATCGCATCTTCAACGACTCCATAAACCATGCCAAGGCGAGTTTAATTAAAATGAAATAAGCTATAGATAATTTACAAAGGAAATTCATTCTGAAACCACACCGTATCCTGAAACAGAGGGATGCTGCATATCTGTTTATCGCCCTGTTCTGTTTAGTTAATTAAACACGTAAAGGAACTTATCCAGCTGTGCAGCTGCAACACAACATGAAATTAGTAAATACTTCGTTATTACTGACACTGTCAAAGACCATTACGTCGAATGAGCAGCTGGAATCGATTTGTACTAGGAGAAAATTGAAGTCAGGTGTTAGCTACATCGTCTAAGCTTTTTAGACCGGTGAAGGTGAATCCAGTGTCTGGATAATATGAATCAATTTATAGGTACATGTATTTGTAATGACACTGTAAATGTTCCTAAGTGGTACTTCATTTATAGCCATAGAGCAAATAGTTACTCTTTGTGTACTGTAGCACTACAAGCATATTAGGACACGTCGTTTAGGTCGTGTCTCATCTCAAAACAGTGCAGTACACCTGTATACCGTACAAAGTTTATTTGATAAAAAATAGCAGAACATGATGCCTATTGCCAGAAATAGAAAGAATGCTTTATCATTGAGATATCCACATCTACAGGGATGGGAGGACCTGAACAAAAGAAATCTCAGAAAGCAATTATTCCAGACTAGAACACATGAAACCAATCAGCCATATAAACTAAAACATTAAAATTAAACAATTTTAGGTTTTGGATTGGTGCAGTGGTTAGCACTGTCGCCTTGCACCTCCACGGTCCGGGTTTGATTTCCCGTCTCTGTGTGCATGTAGTTTTCATGTTCTCCCCGTGCTTGGTGGGTTTCCTCCAGGCACTCCGGTTTCCTCCCACAGTTCAAAGACATTTAGGTAAGGTTGATTGACATTCCCAAATTGGCTGTAGTGTGTGAATGAGTGTGTGAGTGTGTGTGCCCTGCAATGGATTGGCACCCTGTCCAGGCCCCCCGTGACCCTGAATACAGGATTAAGTGATATAGATGATGAGTGAGACAGTGAGTGAGTGAGTGAGTGAGGTTGTGGGTTCGCCTTGTGCCAATGTGGTGGCTCTGGGTGTGGCGCATCTCCTATGTGTGCTCAATCGGATTGGTTTCTGGGGAGTTTGGCGCCAGACCAGTGGTGTTTGGTGGGATCAGACCGATGTGCTTGCCAGTTTACTGGGGTATAGTTGATAAACAGTGTTGTTTGGTATATATATATATATATATAAATTATTATTTGGTTTGATGATGTAAAAATGTAACTACAAGCACTACTTGTGAGGGGAAAAAATAGTACTGCTCATACAGTAAACTTACTAATACCATTCATATTTGTAGTAAATCGAGAGGATAGCAGTTCCATTCTATAGTTGTGCTTCTTGGTGGCAGAGCTGGGGAGACTGTGTAGAATCGAGGCAAGGATGAAGTCAGCGAAATAAAGAAAGGTCTGCTCCAGAGTTCAGACAAGCTCAGTCCATGCCAAAGGTTTTTCAGCACAACAAAGACCCAAAGCACACAGACAATATGTACAATGACAGTGCTTAAGTGGCTCTGAGTGTCTTAGTAGCATAGTGAATGTAAACCTCATAGAACATCTGCAGAAAGCTCTGAAGATGGCAGTTCCCAGACATTTCAAGTTCAAGAGAAACTGTTCCAATAAAATGAAGAAATAAATTAGGACTGCCAGCTATACCCTCAAAACTTTAAACACATAAAACAGTTGTCTTCCAACATTAAATGCACATCTTTGCCTGATAGCTCTGCCGTGCACATTAATATATTGCAGTTCTATTTGCATGTAAAGGTGATTAAGCAACAACAGAAAAAGAGTGTTAAGCCATGTTGGAAGTTGTTTTCCTAGTCGAGGTTCCAAAATTGGCAAGTCAGAAACATCAAGCATCCTTTGTCTAGATTTACAACTTTATTGCTGCTATCATGGAGGAAGTTAATCTGGGTTTGTTTGAAGGTCCAGGAGATCCACTGGAACATGGAATGATATGAATGTGTTGGTTAGAAATGTGTGTCTTAAGAAAAATTGGTTAATAAAGGCAACTCCATCTGGACTCACCATTAAGATATAGCCTGACACTAAAACTGAAACTGAAACTGGTCACTGTCAACAAGATGAAAGCAACTCGGCCACAAGAAGGCAAGTACCTCGTACTCATCACTCAGTATCCGTGGCATACTGTAATAATTATTTACCACTTCAAAGGCCCACCAATGCGTCTATTTTCTGAGGAGGATAAAAACAGTTGGGTTGAGTGCTTCTCCTCTTCTGTATTTCTGGAGAGCATTCTTCACATACTGCATCATGGTGTGGTACGACAGCTGTAACGTTTTAGACAGAAGAGCAATTCAGGGTGAAGTGAAAATGGAATGAAAAATGGACACCCGTGACCGCTTCATCCAGGGACCAATCAAAGGTACATCTGAGTTCTATTTCTTCTTTTGAGATTTTTTTCTTTGTCTGTTTGTTGAAGATTTAATATTGACACAGTGGTCTTCAGTGTGTTGAGATGTGCTGTTGCAACTGCTCAGAAAGAGCACAGACTTGATTAGAAAACGATTTAGGGTTTCCTGTACATGATTGCATTTGAAGACTGTAATTTGACAAAACTACAATGTTGAAAAAAGAAAAAAAAAAAGACAGGCAGCACGATGGCTTAGTGGTTAGCACTGTCACCTTGCATTATTATTGTCTTGTGGTCAGTGTGCATGGTCTCCCAGTGCTTGCTGGGTTTCCTCCCACAGTCCAAAGACCTGCAGGTTAGGCTAATTGGTGTTTCCCGTTGCTGTGTGAGTGTGTGTATGTGCCCTGTGATGGATTGGCACCCTGTCCGGGGTGTACCCCGCCTCGTGCCCTAAGCCTCCTGGGATAGGCTCCCGACCCTGAATACAGGGTTAAGCGGTTAAGATGATGAGTGAGTAAATGAGAGCACGGTGGCTTCGTGGTATGCACAGTCGCCTTGCATCTCCATGTTCTGGGTTTGCATGGTCTCCCAGTGCTTGCTGGGTTAACTCAGGGTACACCCGTTTCTTCCCACAGTCCAAAGACATGCAATTGGTGTTCCCAAATTGCCCACAGTGTGTGAATGAGCGTGTGTATGTGTGTTCCCTGCGATGGTTTGCCAGGGTGTAGTTTTGGATACTGCTGTATAAAGCTTCTAAAGACTACATCAGAGCCAATTTTGTAAGATAATATTTTTTGGGGTACTCATTAGTATTGATACTGCTACCAAAATTGCAAACCTACTTACTATGTAAGGTTGTCAGGGAAACTTCTCATTTAGCTGTTTTTCCTGTTTGCTGCTGCTGCTGCTGTGTGTTGCTAGTAGTTAAACATGAAACTGAGATTGTTAACCTGGCTTGTAAGAGGAAATGAAGTGTCTGTGAGTGTGTCACAGTGAGTGTGTGTCACTTTGCAGATCTTAAGTGCACTCAGACACTTGTTTTCTCTGTACGTTTGTTTCACTGCCTCATGCTCCCATACAGTATCCCTTGCACTAATGACCATGCTTCCTGATGCTGCTCCACATGCTCTGTTCAGCTGCCCACACATCTCCATCAAAGATACTATTTAAACCCGATACGTTTTAATCAGGTTAATCAGTTTGCAGTTGCTTTGATCGTTAATAATGAAATACATCCAGCCTACCTGTATATGCATGCCGGTGGCACAACATTTATTTTAAGTATGCGTAAATTAATATGGTATCAGTGCATCCATACAGAAGACGCTGCGTGTAAAGGATACATACTGTACAATCATGTAGTATAAATGCTCTTCAGTCATGGTGGCACAGCAGGAAGTGTCACAGTATAAGCGGTGCTGCCTCATAGCTCCGGGGTCCCTGATGTGTTCCTTATTGTTATTGTGGCCATGTGAGATCCCCCAGTTTCCAGATTTCCTACCTTAAATTTTCCGTAGATCTAAACATGTATGTGCACGGTGGCTTCCAATTGACCAGCATTCCATAAAGGGTTTATTCCCACTGCATAACCAGTATAGACTCCAGAAAAGATGAATAAATGAATGAATGCTCTTCAGTACTTGTTTTTGTATCTTGGTCTTCTCTCTAATCAGGAAGTCTACAGTACAGTACACTATCATGCCTAAATGCATTTTCCCCTTTTACTAAACATTCCCTAACCACCTGATTTAATTAGCTGCAACTAATAAGTAGCAACATCAGCACATCATTGTTCATGTCCTGGATCATACAGTTTAAAAAAAAGAAAAAAGAAAAAGAAAGAAAAGCTTTCCATTATTACTTGTTACTGAAGTTATTATACATTACAGAATCACTTTCCAAATGAAACACTACCCTCCCCCTCAATTCTCTTCTTTGTTTTTTTTTCTGCTGTGCCTGCTTTTATTTTTGTCCCCCCATTCATTTTCCCAACTTGGTTAGGGAGAATGTGCACGTTTGCACTTTCTGATCTTACTTTTAAATGATCAATTGAAATTTTTGGCACCTCGGCGTCATTACTCTCAGCGTCATTACTCCACTGCGCAAAATAAATAAATAAACAAATAAATAAATAGAAACTGCACACCAATTTCATGAGGAAGAGTGTATCAGTGGTCCCTGGACGTACACACGTAAATGGATGTTTAAATTAACTTCATGCTGCAAAAGAAACACTATGCCATTACCTTCATTAAATCAAATTTCATGTACAGTATGATTGATCTTGTATGGTTAATACACAGCAATATCCACCAACAGTGATTCAAAAAGCACGGGGAGAACCTCCATGCACATACTGTAGATCATGCACAAGGCCACAGTGCTAACCATTAAGCCAAGGTGTCACCAATGACATATACACTTTATATTTAAGTAGTTGTCTGATCCCTGTGGTCTATCAGGTCCTTTGTAGAAGGTCTTTCTAAGAGTTGTTCTTGTATGGTTAACGCACAGCAATATACACCAAACTGCCATAACTTAAGCACCACATGACAGTATTATCAATGACTGTATATATCAGTAAACTGGTGAAGGCTCATGCATGCATCCCCTCATGGACCAAAGACTAGTCCGTCCAGTCTGATCCCATAGAAAAGCCAATGCACCACAAATCACAGAAAAAAGTCAGTGATAGGAAGGTACCAGAACAACCAGTGTAGCACAGCCCACCATGCACAGGTTTTAGCAGGCAAAGAACCCAAGGCCACTGCCCTAGCCAAACTCAAAAATTGTTAGAAGAAGTTGCTGTTGGAGGGTGTTTTGGTACCATTCTTTATTCATGGCTGTGTTTTGGGACAAAATTATGAGTGAGCCCACTCCCTTGGATGAGAAGCAACCCCACACATGAATGGTCTCAGGATGCTTTACCGTTGGCATGACACAGGACTGATGGTAGCGCTCACCTTTTCTTCTCCGGACAAGCCTTTTTCCAGATGCCCCAAACAATCAGAAAGACTCTTCATCCGAGAATATGACTTTGCCCCAGTCCTCAGCAGTCCATTCGCCATACTTTTTGCAGAAGATCAATCTGTCCCTGATGTTTTTTTGGAGAGAAGTGGCTTCTTTGCTGCTCTTCTTGACAACCAGTGTAGCACAGCCCACCATGCACAGGTTTTAGCAGGCAAAGAACCCAAGGCCACTGCCCTAGCCAAACTCGCCAGATCCCAACCTGTTTGACAACCAGACAAATACTGTACAGACCAAAAGTTTGGACACACCTTCTCATTCAAATTTGTATTATGGCAAGAAAAAAGCAGCTGAGTGAAGAAAAAAATGAGTGGCCATCATTACTTAAAAAAATTAAGGTAAAAAAAATGGGGAAAACTTTGAAAGTGTCCCCAAGTGCAGTCACAAAAACCATCAAGCGCTACAAAGAAACTGGCTCACATGCGGACCGCCCCAGGAAAGGAAGACCAAGAGTCACCTCTGCTGCGGAGGATAAGTTCATCCGAGTCACCAGCCTCAGAAATCGCAGGTTAACAGCAGCTCAGATCAGAGAGCAGGTCAATGCCACACAGAGTTCTAGCAGACACATCTCTAGAACAACTGTTAAGAGGAGACTGTGTGAATCAGGCCTTCAGGGTAGAAGATCTGCTAGGAAACCACTGCTAAGGACAGGAAACAAGCAGAAGAGTCTTGTTTGGGCTAAAGAACACAATAAAGAACACAATAAAGAAAACTCTTTGAATGAGAAGGTGTGTCCAAACTTTTGGTCTGTACTGTAAGTCTGATCTCTGGTGGCCCCACATTGCAACCCACAACAACAGAAACTGAGTAACCCATTTGCAGTATTTATTTAAAAATATGCTTATTGTTGACATTTCATAATAATCTAAACATTTAATATACAGTCGTGGTCAAAAGTTTTGAGAATTACACAAATATTAGTTTTCACAAAGTTTGCTGCTAAACTGCTTTTAGATCTTTGTTTCAGTTGTTTCTGTGATGTACTGAAATATAATTACAAACACTTCATATGTTTCAAAGGCTTTTATGGACAATTACATGACATTTATACAAAGAGTCAGTATTTGCAGTGTTGGACCTTCTTTTTCAAGACCTCTGCAATTCGACTGAGCTGCTCTCAATCAACTTCAGGGCCAAATCCTGACTGATAGCAACCCATTCTTTCATAATCACTTCTTGGAGTTTGTCAGAATTAGTGGGTTTTTGTTTGTCCACCCGCCTCTTGAGGATTGACCACAAGTTCTCAATGGGATTAAGATCTGGGGAGTTTCCAGGCCATGGACCCAAAATTTCAACGTTTTGGTCCCCGAGCCACTTAGTTATCACTTTTGCCTTATGGCACGGTGCTCCATCGTGCTGGAAAATGCATTGTTCTTCACCAAACTGTTGTTGGATTGTTAGAAGAAGTTGCTGTTGGAGGGTGTTTTGGTACCATTCTTTATTCATGGCTGTGTTTTGGGACAAAATTATGAGTGAGCCCACTCCCTTGGATGAGAAGCAACCCCACACATGAATGGTCTCAGGATGCTTTACAGTTGGCATGACACAGGACTGATGGTAGCGCTCACCTTTTCTTCTCCGGACAAGCCTTTTTCCAGATGCCCCAAACAATCAGAAAGACTCTTCATCCGAGAATATGACTTTGCCCCAGTCCTCAGCAGTCCATTCGCCATACTTTTTGCAGAAGATCAATCTGTCCCTGATGTTTTTTTGGAGAGAAGTGGCTTCTTTGCTGCCCTTCTTGACACCAGGCCATCTCTCAAAAGTCTTCGGCTCACTGTGCGTGCAGATGTGCTCACACCTGCCTGCTGCCATTCCTGAGCAAGCTCTGCACTTGTGGCACTCCGATCCCGCAGCTGAATCCTCTTTAGGAGACGATCCTAGCGCTTGTTGGACTTTCTTGGACGCCCTGAAGCCTTCTTAACAAGAATTGAACCTCTTTCCTTGAAGTTCTTGATGATCCTATAAATTGTTGATTTACTGTAGGTGCAATCTTAGTAGCCCCAATATCCTTTGTGAAGCCATTTTTATGCAACGCAATGATGGCTGCACGCGTTTCTTTGCAGGTCACCATGGTTAACAATGAAAGAACAATGAGTTCAAGCATCACCCTCCTTTTAACATGTCAAGTCTGCCATTCTAACCCGATCAGCCTGACATAATGATCTCCAGCCTTGTGCTCGTCAACATTCTCACCTGAGTTAACAAGACGATTACTGAAATGATCTCAGCAGGTCCTTTAATGACAGCAATGAAATGCAGTGGAAAGTTTATTTTGGGATTAAGTTAATTTTCATGGCAAATAAGGACTATGCAATTCATCTGATCACTCTTCATAACATTCTGGAGTATATGCAAATGCTATTATAAAAACTTAAGCAGCAACTTTTCCAATTTCCAATATTTATGTAATTCGCAAAACCTTTGGTCACGACTGTACATTTTTATATATTTTGGGCACCACTTTTTCTTGAGACGCTAAGATATAGCCAAGTTAGTCCCTGCATAATTATAGCCATGGTAAGGATAATTGTGTACATACTGTAGATACAGGAATATAGGCTCAATTCAGAATTTTGTTTCAGACATCATTTTAAGAGATCTTTAATTTGTGTGTTTTAATTTTGTATGTTTAAAACAAGCAGTCTCTTGGAATAGATTTTTTGTTTGTTTGTTTTTGGCATTGATCTCCTGGTTGGACACATACTGTAGCTCTGGAGAATAAGAGAAGATTGGTGGCCAGAAGCAAGAGAAGCACAAGCACAAGCAAATACAGTACGTTTCAGCCTCTGCTGTACAAAATGGGAGCAAGTGGTCCCATGCTGCTAAAGAGCTCAGCTTGGAATATCAAACCCTATTTTTAATCTATATATATATATAGCAATATTCAAAGCAAACATGCCGAACCACTACATTCCTCCACTGTTAAACCCTCATGGGAATGGGATGCTAATATGAGACTTAACATGTAGTCACCTTGAAAGGCCCTCGGTTTCTTTCGTTTAACGAATAACACTTTTGATGGGTTTGGCACAAAACGGAAAAGACGCATTTGCCAAGAAACAAATGCCTGGCACAGAAAAGTCTTTTTATACTTATTTTGTATAAAAGACGTAAAAAAAAAAAAAAAAAATAGTTTGTTAAAGACTTTTGTTATGTTACTCAAGTCGTGGTCTCCATTGGTTTAATTAAGTCTTTATCTAGACATTGTGTTTAAAAAAAAATCTTTTTTGTTTTAAAGGAGGTGATGTAGTTAAGTAAAGCTATATTTGCTGTTTGTGGTTTTCTGTTTTGATAAGATAAGATAAGATACGATAAGATAAGAAAGTTGTGAAACAGCTGACACTCCCAGTTATGGCTTTTTAATATGAGATCCTAAAGTTTGTAATATTTATATAAATAGAATGTCGCAAAACTTTGGAAATACAGATAATGCAGTACAGCCTGTAGAGGAAATGACTTTATTAACTACTGTTTAGGCAGTGTTAATATATTGCAAAAAAAATGAAAGAAAAAGGAAATGCATACTGTACACTTGAAGTATCTTTATAATGACATGTATCATTCATCCATTTAGGAACCTCTGTAGTCCGACTAGGGACCGTGGAGTCCAGTGGAGTCCAGTAGTGACCATTGTATTTATTCCCATTTGTTCAACCCGTGGTAGGACTTCTGGTCAACGTGGGACATACGTACACATGTAAATGGATGTTTACTGTAAATTAACTTCATGCTGCAAAAGAAACGCTATGCCATTATCTTCATTAAATCAAATTTCATTTATGATTGATCTTGTCTGCCTAATGCACAGCAATATACACCAAACAGTGATTCAACAAGCATTGGGAGAACCTCCATGCACATAGATCATGCACAAGGCCGCAGTGCTAACCATTAAGCCAATGACATATATAGTACACTTCATATTTAAATAGTTATCTGATCCCAGTGGGCATACAGGTCTTTTGTCGAAGGTCTTTACAACTCAAGCCTTCCTAAGAGTTGCTCTGTTCATCTTCTGGATGACTTAGTCATGAAGTGACTCTGGAGTGATAACATTTTTATTCATTAATGGGTCATGAACATCGCCTTAGGAGGTCCCTAGTCCTGAAAATGTCCTGCAGTTGTAACTGCGCCATTGTCTACATGATACCCATTCAATGTAACCTCATGCTGATCTATCACTTTAATGTGTATTTAGGAATAAAAATAAAATGTAATTATATACAATCCTTCTATCATGAAATCGACCTTTTTATCATAAGGTAAGACAAAGTAAAGATGAATCCTATAAATCAAAGTACGCTTGAGCTTGCCTATACACATCTCTCTACACCTTCCGATGCTCATATGGTCCTAAGAAACACACAATTTTATGTGGTTGTAAATAATGTATGAGATGCAGTGAAGGGATCTTCATCCTTTATATAGTTGTAATGGGAAGTATACAAACAACAAGGTACTACTATATCTTCATAATGTTCTTGAGGGTGGGTAGAAAATAGCTTGCCTATGGGCTAAGATTTGTGTTTGTAATATAGGTGTGTTTTTTTTTTTTTTTTTTTGTGTGTGTTGCTATTGGTGTTTTTACTGCCTTTTTATCCTCCAACAGAGAATATTCACTTTTACACACCATATGAATGCCATGCCATGAGGTGATAGAAACAATCTTCATGGTCAGATGCTCTATTTTAAGTCACAGTTATAATATTTCATCATGTCATATTTTCAAGGTTATTCAGGATTTTTAGAGTTTTTTTTTCCCTGATACCTGTAAATGGCAATGACTTACCCTAGTCTTTAAAGAAAATGATTGAGATTTGCTGCATCCAGGATGAAAAGCCATGACCATGTTTGACATCCAACATCTTGATTAAATATAATGCAGAAATTTATATAATTTGTCAGGATGTCTGATAATTATCACATTAAAGTCACACCGTTGCTCAGTAATACAGCTTCCTGTAAGACTCTCTCTCTCTCTCTCTCTCTCTCTCTCTCTCTCTCTCTCTCTCTCTCTGCTCAGTATCTGTTCTTTTCTTTCTTCTCCTCATTTTTTTCTACTGCTTTTGAACACTTATCATTCTATCTGCTCTGTGGCTATGAAATAGTGGAATTACTGTGATGGGAATGCATACTTTAATTAAATATTTTGCTCATCTAAGATAGCTGATTCAATTATTACACTGGCATGCAATTTCTATTTACTGACTTAAGACAATAAGAAAGATTCATGATTTTAAAATGATAAGATAGATGAAATAAAGCAGACAGGCTGACAGGGTTTGATGTTTTAGATATTAACTCCTTTATGTTCTTTACAAGTTATTCTGGGGTGGTGGTGGGGAGGGGGGGGGGGCACCCCATGAATGAATTATTTGTTCTGAGCCAACCTTTCTGTGTTAAAATTGTAATGAAAAAAAAAAGTAAAGTAAAGTGAATGCACATTAAAGTAGGAATGATGAGTTTTTTCAGTTAATATGACTGCCGAAGAGTAAAGGCACTATTAATAAACAGACAATAATTAATTAACATTTATTATTATTATTATTATTATTATTATTATTATTATTATTATTATTATTATCCAAAATATTCTCTTTTTTTAATTGTACACTTTGTATCTAACAGGATGCATTATTTATTTAGAGTATATATTTTAATCTAAATAGTGTTTTTTTTTTTTGCATTGCTTATTAAAAATATTTAAAACTGCTGTAAAACTGTATAAAAGCATTGGGTCTCTTTCAGGGCTTTAGCAAAGTTTTGTGTTGATGATTTCTTAAGCCAGTTTAAGCTAAACATTTCTGTGGGATTTATGAAGTTTCAGAAAACACTGATTTTCTTCATACTCACATGCTTACTCTATCTTGATGAATGGGAATCACCCGTAAATTACCAGGTGCAAACAAGGCACAGACGATTTGCATGTGTTAACACCCACATCACTCAAGAAAAGGCAATGCTCGCAAAGTCGAAATGATGAGTAAACAAAAAGAAAACCTTTCTTTGTCATTCTTATGGCAATAAAAATATATATTTTACTGCATACAATATGTAGGAGATTTACAAGAAACAGTGAATTCAGTGTGATTTATAGACATGCACTGTAGGCATATACACTGATCAGATATAACATAAACACCAAGTAACGTTAACACATTAAAGCCCCGTTTACACTGCAGGTCTCGATGCCCAGTTCTGATTTGTTGCCTATATCTGATTTTTCTGACCGTCTGTTTACACGTTCTTTCAACTATGACCCATATCCGATTCAAGTGTTTACACTTGCCATACCGTCTGAAACATCGCGCATACTTAAAGGGAGGTTCTTGCACTGCACACTAGCCAAGATGGACGAAGGCGAAATATGCTTGATGCTAGTCAAGTCAAGTCAAGTCAATTTTATTTATATAGCGCTTTTAACAATTGACATTGTCGCAAAGCAGCTTTACACAATAAAAAGAAGTAAGTTTTTATGCAATGTATATGAATCAAAATGACAAGATAGTCCCCGATGAGCAAGCCGAGGGCGACGGTGGCAAGGAAAAACTCCCTGAGATGGTAATAGGAAGAAACCTTGAGAGGAACCAGACTCAACAGGGAACCCATCCTCATCTGGGTGATAACGGATAGCAGGAATTGCTCAGCATAATAATGTGTAAGACTGGAAGTTCAGTATAACAAGAGATGTTTTAAAATTAAAATGAGTCCAGTTTGTTCCCGGAGGCTCAGGTAGATTGTAGGGGATTCCGGTCCTGAGTTATCGAACAACTGAAGTCACAGGTCCCCAGAGCATCACTCGATGACAGGACAGTCTTCATGGAAACCATCCCCAGCCACCATACGAATCCAGGCAGACCACACGAGGCATCCATGCGACGAGATCTCCAACCAGAAGCAGGACTCCAGGATGGGTTAGACGGCTCCAGAGGGCAGAGGGGTCTGGATCACTGGCAACTCAGGAGCGAAACATGTATAACTCGACAGAGAGACAGAGAGAGGGAAAGGAGAGAGGGAGAGAGAGAGAGGAGAGAGCAGAAAAGGAGAGAACGTCTCGGGTTACTTGGCTGTAACCCTGTTCCCTGATAAAGCGGGAACGAGATGCTGCGTGAAAACGCTATGGGAACATCTCTTTGTTGCCCGGTTGTGAAGCTTGTGCATGTCAAACCCGCCGAATACCTTCGGCTTATAACCTGTGCAGGCATGACGTCACCGAACAAGGTGCACCTGCAGGTTATAAATAGGAGTGAACCGGAAACATCCTCAGGTCAATTTTGTCTGAAGGACGTCCAGGCACGCCAGCAGTGCGGCATTGGAGCGCAGCATCTCGTTCCCGCTTTATCAGGGAACAGGGTTACAGCCAAGTAACCCGAGACGTTCCCTTTCAAAAGCTACACTCGATGCTGCGTGAAAACGCTATGGGAACGAGAATACCAACGCCGCCGCACTGCAAGTGTCTGGACCCCCAGGTTGTGTAGCGTGTGCGCACAAGCCGAGGAGGTCTCAGACCTAGCTCTGGGATGCTGACTCAAGGATCCGCGAACCTGGAGTAGCATTGACATCCAGACTATAAAATCTAACAAACGTGTGTGGAGAGGACCAGCCCGCTGCATCACACACCTGCTGCAGGGGTACGCCTCTTGCCAAGGCAATCGATGAGGCAATCCCCCTGGTTGAATGAGCCCTGATTCCCAGAGGCGAAGTGTGACCACGCGCCTCATAGGCTAGGGCAATGGCATCTCTCACCCAGTGTGACAGAGTCTGTCTAGTGGCAGCCGCCCCCCGGTTGCGACCCCCATGGCAAATAGAGAGCTGCTCTGATTTACGCCACTGGCTAGTGCGGTGGACGTAGATCCGAAGAGCACGTACTGGACACAGTAAGTGAAGTCTTTCCTGCTCCGGAGCTGTGAAAGGCGGAGGACAGAAGGCTTTGAGAACAACTGGGTGCATGGTTGAGAATGGAACCTTGGGAAGATAGTTCGGGTGAGGATGCAGAATAGCTTTGACTTGCCCAGGGGCAAAGTCTAGGCAGGATGGGGAGACTGACAGAGCCTGCAGATCCCCAATCCTCTTCAAAGAAGTAATAGCCATCAGAAAAACCATCTTAAGAGACAGAAGCTTGACAGGCGCTGACTCTAGTGGTTCGAACGGGGTGTCAGCCAGGCCTTCGAGTACGATAGTTAAGTCCCACGAAGGGACCGTCGCTCTAGTGGGCGGCTTCAACCGTTTAGCTCCACGAATAAAACGGGCAACTAAATGGTGCTTGCCCACAGAAACCCCGTCGTTCAGAGCGTGACAGGCCGAAATAGCGGCTACGTACGTTCTGAGCGTACTAGGGCATAAGCCCGAGGACAACTTTTCTTGCAGAAACTCCAGCACTGAAACAATCTGGCAGTGAACTGGGTCTATGTGTCTTGTCATGCACCAATTTTCAAACACACTCCATTTGAGGGCATAAGTTCTCCTAGTGGAGGGAGCCCTGGCACTTAAAATGGTTTCAATTACGCTGGCTGAAAGCCCAGCCTGTCTCAGTTGGTCCCGTTCAGGGGCCAAACGTGAAGGTTCCAGAGCTCGGGCCGGGGATGAAGTATTGTCCCCTGCGCCTGAGACAGAAAATCCCTCCTCACTGGAATCACCCAGGGTGAGCCGTCGAGGAGAGATATTAGATCCGAGAACCACACTCTGGTCGGCCAATGGGGCGCTATCAATAAGAGGCACAACCCTTGTTGACGGACCCTCGCCAGGACTCCCGGGAGCAGAACTATAGGCGGAAACGCATAAAGGCGTAACCTGGGCCACGTGTGGGCCATTGCGTCCAGACCCAGGGGAGCTGGAGGAGTCAGAGAGTAGTAAAGGGGGCATTGTGCTGTCTCTTGTGAGGCAAAGAGGTCCACCTCTGCTACGTAAAATCTTTCCCAGATTTGACTGACTATTTCGGGGTGGAGCTTCCATTCCCCCTATTCTACAGCTTGTCTGGATAGCAAGTCTGCTCCTACATTCATGTGCCCTGGAATGTAAATCGCCCTGAGGGACAGGAACTTGTCCTGTGCCCAAAGCAGAACCTGGTGCGCTAGCTTGTTCAAGCGGCGCGAGCGCAGTCCACCCTGGTGATTTATGTACAAGACTACCGCAGTGCTGTCCACCCGCACTAGGACATGGTAGCCTCTCAACTGCTGGAGGAAGTGTTTCAGGGCCAGAAACAGAGCCATCATTTCGAGGCAATTGATGTGCCACGCGAGAAGATGACCTCTCCAGCTCCCTTGTGCTGGACGGCCATCCAAGACCGCACCCCAGCCCATGAGGGAAGCGTCTGTCGTTAGCATCTTGCGACGACAAGACGGACCTAGAGTGGGACCCAAAGTCAGAAACCGGGGTCTGAACCACATAGAAAGGGTACGAAGCCCCCGGCGCGTAACCCTTATTAGCCTCTGGGGGTTGGCCCTTGAATGAAACCCCCTGGCTCTTAGCCACAGCTGAAACGCTCTCATGTGCAGAAGGCCCAAAGGTATCACCGTGGACGCAGCCGCCATGAGGCCTAAAGATTTCTGAAAGTGATGAACAGTGACCTTCTGGCCTAGCTTGATTTCCTTCAGGGTGTTGAGAATGGATTCGACACGAGCAGGAGACAACTGTGCCCGCATCGTGACCGAATCCCATGTGACACCCAAATATGTTGTCCTCTGAACAGGAAGGAGAACGCTTTTCGTGGCGTTGAGTCTCAATCCTAAAGAATGAAGATGGGCTAGGACGACATCCCGATGTCGAAGCGCTAGCTCCTGAGACCGGGCCAGAATCAGCCAGTCGTCTATGTAATTCAAAATACGGATGCCCTGGAGTCGTAAAGGAGCCAGAGCCGCATCCATGCATTTTGTATATGTGCGGGGTGACAGAGCTAGGCCAAATGGAAGGACCCGAAACTGGTAAGCCTCGCCCCCAAAGGCGAACCTCAGGAACTTCCTGTGCTGTGGCAATATTTCTATATGGAAATATGCGTCCTTGAGATCGATTGTCACAAACCAATCCTCTAGTTGAATTTGAGAAACAATCATTTTGACAGTCAACATTTTGAATCTGGATTTCCTGAGATAGCGGTTCAAGCCGCGAAGATCCAAGATCGGACGCAACCCCCCCCCGCCCCTCTCTTGGGCACCAAAAAAAAAAATACCGACTGCAGTAGCCTGACTCTCTGTCTGGAAGGGGAACATGTTCTATGGCCCCTTTGCCCAGCAGAGTCTTTAACTCCTGGGCCAGCAGATGTGCTCGGTCCGGTTTCACGGAAGTGGAGACCACGCCGTTGAAACGCGGAGGACGATGTGCAAACTGAATCCTGTAGCCTGTACCTACAGTCTTTTCTACCCAAGGAGATATGCCTGGCAGTAGTTTCCACGCTGCCAGCTTCTCCGAAAGGGGCACGAGCTTTGACACTTCGGCTGGATGGGGGGGGGGTGTTAGGTGTTGGGTATCCTGAAGTATGGCAGGAGATACCAAAACACCCAACTCTTCGTTGGAGACCGGCGCTCCCCGAAACACCAGTGGTGGCGGGGATTGGACACCGGCCTCCCGGGAGTGCCAGGGAGGAGGCCCTGTTTTGTGATGAAAATCCAGACGCCCCTCCCCGGGGGGAGACACCCCCACAGCCCCAGGCGCACGAACTCAGGGCTTCTTCTTGAAGAGAGGAAGCTCCTCAGATCCGGTCTTTTCGAAGCAGATTTTTGAGAAGAGCGGCGAGCCCCACCCCAGCCTTACGGGGGGGTGCGCGGCTGGTCACACTCTCCTTCTGCACCTCACGCCTGATAGGGGCCAGACCTGGCCGGGGCCGGGTGGCCGACGGTCCCGGTTCTTGAGCACGGCGGGGAAGGAACCTCCCAACGGCCTGTTCATACAGCTTTGCCTCCCGAAACCTAGTGGCGGTGGAATTAACAGCGTCGCCAAAAAGGCCGGAAGGCGAGATGGGGGCATCGAGGAGGGCAACACGATCCTTATCCTTGATGCCCGTGAGGTTCAGCCACAGAGGCCTCTTCGTGGACACCATGGCAGCCATGGAACGGCCCACAGCACGGGCCGTCCGCTTGGTTGCACGGAGAGACAGGTCTGTGGCTCGGCGCAGCTCTGCAAACGCCCTGTCATCAATAGCCCCGCCGCTGCTCAGGTCCTTCAGCATGTCAGCCTGGTAACCTGCCAAACCGCCATGGTGTGCAGTGAAGCACCAGCCTGTCCTGCTGCCTGAAAAGCTTTACCCACCAAAGCAGATGTCAATCTGCACGGCTTGGAGGGGAGAATAGGCTTTTTCAGGGAGGATGATGTCCCAGGAGAGAGATAGCCCGCAAGCGTCTCTTCTATCTGGGCATCATCATATAACCGCGTGCTTTCGCACCAACGATATTCGAATAAGTCGAAGTCGATGGTACAAAAACACGCGATGAATACGGCTTGCTCCATGAAAGAGTTAATTCATCATGGATGTCACCAAAGAAGGGGAGAGAGAGACGTTGAGGCTCCTCCCCCCGGCCACCCGACAGACACCTGTCGTTCAATCTCGAACGCTTGGGGGAATCTCGCTGCTGCGGCCAGTCGATATGCAATCGCTCGACCGCACGCGTTATAACCTCTAATAATTCCTCAAAAGCTCTGTCAGCACTGGAGGAGCGTTGTGAGGAGGCTACTTCCATGGAAGCGAGAGAGGAAGATTCCTCCGCTCCTTCACAAGAAGCGCCGGAGCGCGCTTGCGAAGCGGAAGCTAAAACTTCCTGATCCGGAGAGAGCGCGAGAGAAAGGGGAAATTCCGTCTCGTGCGCGTCTGCCAGATCAGCACGCGAGCCCCAGGAATGCGCCGCGGCTCGCGGTTTCTCTTTAAAGAAAGCGAGCCGCGCGCGAAGCACATTAATAGGGAGAAGATCACAGTACTCACAGTCTCCCTGAAGCCCGAGGCGAGCGTGTTCTTCCCCAAGCACTCGAGACACAACTCGTGATGATCGCCCTCCGAAAGAGATATATCACACGGAGGCACGCATCTCTTAAGCAACTCTGCCATATCGGTGAGTTAATGCTGTTATTTTTATTTCGCTTTCGTTACGGCTTGCATGCACGCGCAAACACAAAGCGGTCCTGAAGACAAAAAGATCTGAGGATGTTTCCGGTTCACTCCTATTTATAACCTGCAGGTGCACCTTGTTCGGTGACGTCATGCCTGCACAGGTTATAAGCCGAAGGTATTCGGCGGGTTTGACATGCACAAGCTTCACAACCGGGCAACAAAGAGATGTTCCCATAGCGTTTTCACGCAGCATCGAGTGTAGCTTTTGAAAGGGAACAGAAAATAAGGAGAGATGGCAGTTAGGTATGGTCACAGTCAACATGTATAGGTGAATGTATATTTAGTGCAAAGTGCAAGCAGAGACTCCGGCAGGACTAACTATAACAGCATAACTAAAAGGGAGAGCCGGAAGGAAACACAAACATGAGGGCTCCCTGAGATGTAAAGCAACCAATCACCTCACCGTCAACAAACCTGAGTGAACAATGAGAGTGGGGAGGACAGCATCTAAACATACCAGTTCACCAGAATACTCTACGTCCATGAGTCCCCCAGATCTGCTCCTTTACCTAAGGTTAATCTATTTACAAAAATGCTTGGCTAAATAATATCTAGGTTTTTAGCCTAGACTTAAACACTGAGACTGTGATATACGCAAAGTTCGCGAAACGGAGAAGGAGGAAAAGGGCCATCATTGCGGCCTGCGCATATGCTTCATTTATGTCCTCATTTGTGTCCTCAACCATTCAGAGGAATGTCTGGGTGCGAGACTTGTCGGGGTCGCTCTCTGGTGGCTTGCAACAGGTGCGGGCTACCGCACACTGGCGCATCTGTTTGGGATAAGCAGAGCGTCGGTGCCTGATTACGTCATTAAACCGCGAAGATGTCGCAGTTTTAATGACGTACAGAACGCAATGACTCAGAAAATCCGATCTGTCTGTTTACACGACAATCACATTAGCACATATCTGATCTATATCTGATTTATTTCCTGAAACCGATCTCGAAATATCGGAATGCATGCGTTTTTTTTCCTGTTTACACAGACATAGAAAATATCCGATATGTGTCACATATGAGCAAAAAATCGGAATTGGGTCACATTTAACTGACAGTGTAAACGTAGCTCAACATTGATTAATAATCATATACGTACGAGTGCATTGGTGACAGGATTACGGACATCCAAGCCTCATCAGTGCCTGTTGGGACCAAACCCTATGCAGCATAAATCACTAAAAAAGGTCTATGTTGGACATGATAGGAAAGACCAGAACACCCTGTACAATGCTTGCTCCACACAAAGCCCAGCAAGCAAAGAGCACAAGACTGCCAACCTAGCCTCCAAATTTTCTGGACACATAGGATGCAGTGGACAACCAAGTCCTATCCACAGAGGCCCCACTCTGAAATGTCCCAGTGCCAGACACCAAAGCAAACTTGTAGATGCATAAACCGAGCTGTACAGGAGGCACAGCAGGAACCTGCACAATCCTGGTCAGAATGCTTTGTGTTGTAAGGTTGTAAGGGTGTTCGGGGTACACTGCTGACTGAGACAGGCCAGATTGGTCACATATCGGTACTCTGATGCATGGCCTGCATTAAAAAGCATGCCATGGAAAAACGAACCAATTTATAAACTGAGTATGGTATTTTTTCCCATTTGAAGGATTGGTCTTTCACGTATTGATTTATCTCCCCTTCTTTAAAATATACAGTATATTAGTATATAGTTAATGCCAGGGACGTGATATCAAGTCCCATGACCTGAGATCTAGAACCAGGCTACTCTACGAAGTTTTCGACTGAAATTAAGTCCATCCAATTACTGATCCTTCCCAGAGTCTGGCAAATGTTTATATCTCCTAGCACACAATTCATATAAGGGTTAATGATGCAACAGAATCAGACTGAAAGCCAATGGCCAAGGTCTGGGAAAAGACAAATAAGGTTGCTGCATGTATAAATCAGTAGCATATATAAATCTCTAATTCCATTGGTTAAAACAACAGTAAGACTAGGAAACCAAGACAGACATTAGGAAGTACATAACATAACATTACAGCATGTGAAATGGGACAAACCGTCATTCCAACTTTCCAGATGGGGAAAAATGGTAATGGTGAATCACAATTTTAGATGTAATGAACATGGTCAGATTTTGTCTCAGCAATGTTATGTGGCAATAAAAAGAAATCAGCTGACTACATTTACATTTACATTTAGGCATTTGGCAGACGCTCTTATCCAGAGCGACTTACAAAAAGTGCTTTAAAGTTTACATCACTGACTGACTACCTGAATATACAGTACTGAATGATCAGTTTATCCCATTAATGTTAATAAATAGATGTGCTAATATTGTACACATTCACACACGATCATTCACACTCTACAGAGAATTTGGGAATGCCAACTAGCCTAATTTGCATATCTTTGGACTGTGGGAGGAAATCGGAGTACCAAGCACGGGGAGAACATGAAGACTCCATGCACTCAAAGGCTGGAATCAAACCTGACCAGGAATCATACCCAGATCCTGGAGATGCAAGGCGACAGTGCTAACCACTAAGCCAACTACAAGTATACTGTACAATTTCAAATTCAGGTGTCAAACCTGTTTCAGTGTCTCATGCAAAGTTTTACTCAAAACAGTAGCCTGGGGTGATGAGACAACTCAGTGTGTTTCAGACTGGATGAGTGTTTGTTTCATGTCCAGGGTTTAATAGGTTAGGGTTAAATTCCTAACCCATAACCCTGTGGACCTTTTTTGAACAATAAGCGGTGCAGATAGCTCCATTTGTAAAAAAAAAATAAAAAAAATAAAAAAAAAACGCAAAAGACGACAGAAATCGATGGAAGGTGAAGAACCATTGACCGCTGCGGGAATAGTGCCCATGGATAAGAAGTAATAATAAATAACACATCACTTGTCTCCTCCTTTTGATTTCCCTCTCAGTGTTTACTTTTCTCATCTTATACGTACAGTCTCAACTCTTCTTCCCATTCCCTTCACTTCCATTTCAGCACTTTCTTCTCCATCTTAATCTCACTGCTCCATGCACACAACTAAACTTTTTTGGTCGTTTACATAATTTGCTCAGTAATTTCATTTACTGCTGTATTTTATATGCTTGCATTAAAATAAGACAAATCTGTTCTTCATTATATCAGCCATGTGATCATCTTATTTTTATGAACAGCATTAAAATATATTTTCTGTTTTTGGAAGCCGGAGCCAGGAGGATTGTAAACATCGCAGTGACATCCGGGGTCCCACTTTTCAAAGCTACTGTACTATGAAAGTACTCATGTGTGACACATTTCTCAGGCAGTGTTCTTGACCGGCTGTTATTGAATTTTTGAACTGGGAAATATTTCAAAGTGAACTGAGGCTCTGAAGTGGATAGTTTTTACAAGAGTTAATCACTTGTGTTAAATCCTTTGAATTGGAGAGACTTTAACCGAGACCATTCGTGTGGCCTATTCGAGTTTCTGGGTTTTGTTATTAAAGCACTCCAGTTCTACACAGCAAAGTACATGCCAAAGGAAATTAACAAAGATACTGTATACACAACATCAAGTAACTCCAAGATTACAAGTAGCACAATATCTACACTGATGCCGTGGCTTTGAAAAACTTTGCCCAAAACTTCTACACTGTGAAATTAAGTTATTGCAAACATGAATATCAAGACTTGCATTTGGAATAAATAATATAAGACTGTTCTTTTCAATTATTCCCTTTAGTTAAATATGGGCTAATTAACTTGTAATAATAATGTAGTTAACAATACAAATTCAATTACTTTCAGAAATACACTAATAAATGTCTTACATAATATGCTTTCTTCTTCTCTTCTTCTCGTCTTTGCCTGGGTATGTGTGTGCCTGTGTGTATGTGTAAGTGTGTGTTCTTATGTGGGTGTGTGAATAAAATGGAGCACTGGGTGTAGAGAGACACAAAATAAGAATCCAGTATAGACATAACCATTGTTTCTCACTGACTCACGGTATTGGAACGTCAATATCAATCTGTTCATCCTTACAGTAAAGAATCAAATCCTTGACAGCAGTTGATTTCTGCACTCGACATCTGCCAGACCCGTTTTATTTCCCGTTTTTCTTATTTGGTCATTGCTTCCTGGACTTTTTGACACACTTTAAAAATATTCCACACTGTACAAGATGGTGTCAAACAAACCTTGGTCACATTTTATTAGAGCCTTTGCAATAATGTAAAGTCACCATGTCAGATTATATGAGGTTCCTTTAATTATAGAGCGGCAATTAAAGAAAACGAGTCTGTCCTGCTTATATCATCAGACAGAAATATCCAGGCTTGTGCAAGTGGGCTCACAGAAATACAACCAGCTTGAGTTCATTACGATCTTTCATGTGTGTCAGTTTATTGCTGGAATTTTAAACTCGGAAATTCTCTGCCCCTCCCCTTCCAACTCTTTTTTTTTTATTTTAAATCTCATATTGGCCCTAATACTCCATAGTAGTAGTTACTATATTTAAGTTCTTACATTAATTATATTTATTAAGTTATTAGATTTATTATTATTACTTATTTTATTACTTGTAATCCATTTCAGAATGAAGGGAGCAAAATGTCTCACCTTTAACCAATCTACTGTACATGATTGCAGGACCGTCTATTTAAGTTGCACTTTTAGATGGTATGTAGCCAATAATCCAAGAGAGATGGAAGGAAGTAAAAGAACAACAACAAAAAAAAACTTTACAAATAAGCTGGATATTTGCATTATAATATCATATTTAAGCAGTTGGTAAGACAAAAATGTTAGTCATGTTTTAGATGTGCAATATATTGCCTAATTTTGTCCTTTCATTTTTCCTCTAATTTCATGGTTTGTGTTAATGAGTGTGATAAACTACTTATTACCTGCACTAAGCACCTTTATGTTACCTATCATTCTCTCTAATTAAGCAGTATCACACTAGAGGGAGTGCTATATCCAGCAATACAACAGGACAACCTTTATGCAAACATCACTTATTATCAACAGATTATGATTTGTTTCTTGCAATATTTGCAGTATTTGACAGCAGGGTAACAAGTAATTTTCTACACCTGTGTGTGTTTACACCATCCTATTTACAGTATGTGTGTCTTTCCCTTTTCAATCCATTTCCAAATGCCAGCGAGTTGGAGCTGATCAAATTTTCCTGAATGGCTGAGTTGAACTTAAGCCATACACTGTAACTGATTTTGACTTGGACTGTGTCCTCGATTCCATAATCTTTAATAGTTTGGCAGATGCAACCCTAAGCATGGCCATTATTAAGCTCTGGCTCAAAATCGGCCCTGAATGATGGCATGTTGATCGGTACAGTGAAGGTACTGAACCTCAAGAGATTTGGTTGCCAGGTCTAATTATAAAACTGCAATAAAGTTTGATTACTGAAAGTTTGATGGATTAATTCACTCTGGTACAGCTTTGTGTTTTTGAACACAAAAAAAGCACATTCCTCTGTCTTTTTAAACCACTGGCCTTGTGTTATTATTTAAAGCTTCCATGTGCACTGAGGTTATGAAATGCTGAACTCCCATGAAAAAAAATAAAACTAAATTTATGTGTACTATAGTTGGTAAATGAAAAAAAAAAAAAAAACAACCTTGATATTTTGGTGCACATGCAGTTATCTACAGAAAAAATGATAACTGACAACAATTGTGGCACGTTAACTTGTGTGACACCATAGATAAAATTAAGTTGATTTGCTGTAATATGTCATTTTTTACATCTCTGCTGTATTTGAGTGATATACAGAATATATTGTATACAATGGCACTGTATATGTATTGTGTCATTTTCCTGTAGTTTATCAATAGTGAAGGAAAAATATCCTGTCCAACATCACGTTTACTGAATTCCTATTGAAAAACAAATATACCAATTAAATTCGAGATCTGTCCTTATATTATAAATCTGGCTCAGCCATTGAATTCTTGTAAACCTCAATCAATAGCAAATGTGACATGCAAGCATTTATATCTGAGTATTACTCCTTTTGGCAGATACCACAGCTTGCAAAGTTTAATTAGACCAGTTAAATTTCTTCCATAGCATCAAGATGGGAACTGAGGTGAAGAGGTCCTTTGGGTGGTGAAAGGACCAGGACCAGGAGGAAGGACAAAATGCTCATATTTCTCAGCCTTGCCAAAGCGATTATTTTCTAGCAAGCTCTCGAAAAACACAATTTTATTTAACTACAAATCAAAAGTTTGGACACACTATCTAATTCCATGGTCTTTCCTGATTTAAATGAGCTTTTTCTACATTGCAAAACAATGCTAAAGGTGTCCAAAATATGCAGTAATCTCCATTGAAAGGTTGATATTGAGATGTGTCTGCTTCTTATGCTTTGTAATGTCTTCATAACGGCATTAATCAGAAGTGGTTTAATTGGTTATTTCTGAGGCTGGTAACTCTAAATGCAGTGGACGTACGTTTTGGTCTTGCTTTCATGCAAAAGTCTTCATGAGAGCCAGTATTGGTCAAGCCAAAAGACATTACATTATAATTGTTCGGAGTGACTGGTTGGGTTGTTAAAGTCAGTTTTCCACTTGTCACTCTGCTGAATTTGTTGAATTAGCATTAAGCTCCAAGTAATCAGCACATGGGTAAAGGGTTTGTCTTTTGTCATTTACAGCAAAAAAGAAACAAGCTCCGTATGGGGATAAGGAGGGTTGAATGATGCCTGCAGCCAAGGACTCCCTGATGTATTTCTCCAAAGCCCTGTGCACCATCATCCTGTGCCTTTGTTTCTGTTCCTTCTTTTAACATTGGAATAAACATGTATTTATAAGAAGTGCTGTCTTGTTCTGGTCAGTGAAGACCTTTTACGCAGCAGCAGATTTTCAAGGTTTCTTTGATGGTTGTTAGACAACCACCTTGTAATAGGACTATCAAAAATGTACTGGGTTATGTTTCTTTATGTTTACTGCATTTTTTATTGTAGACCTTCAGTAAGGTCTACGCATTAATCTTCTACAGAGTTTCTGCAAGGGTCATTAGACAGGTAATTTGTAAAAGGACTATAATAAAATGTTTACTGCATTAGGTTCATTACAGCGAATGTGACTGGAAGGTCTGTTTGAATCGGAGATAAATGTAGATGCACTTTATCTACTGCCTTACTGCAGGCAATGCAAAAGGAATGATGTCATTTTTCTTTACACACTGTTTTATTCATTGTATCTTAATTTAATGTCTCAATAGCACCTCTAAACAGGTTATAAATGTGAGACTAAAAGAGCAGAATAAGTGACATTATGATGGATATCTGGACGTATACAGATCTAAAAGATTTCTAATAGTCCAGGAAGTGGAATTAACTTAGTATATATTTCCTATTATAGCCAAAGGATGTGTCAGTAATTTTTTTTTTTTGTCTGTTCAGCATAAAAATGCAGGTTGAGGTAGACCAGTTTGAACTACCACTGCTATTAAAATGACTTTCCAAGGCACACAATTTCCACAATAAAATTTCCTTCATCTCACAAACGAATGTTCTATACAGTATATCTTTGAGCTTTTGTGCTTATGTAATGGAAAGCTTACTTTGAAACCACTGATTTTTATTCTTAATTTCTTGCATTTTGTTACTTAGGGCATTTGTGGTTCAGTAGAAGGCTTATAGTATTTCTATTATGTGGAATTCAGGGTTCGAGACAGATCCAGTGTCCAACACCAAGCCACTTGGGTTACGGGGCATTATTAGTGGGAGGGTTGTGTGGGGAAGTGTCGACACGATCTAAAACCTGTGTCAAAATCAACATGTTGGGATCAGATGTTCCACTGTGGTGACCTCTAATACGAACAGCTGAAAGAACTTGCATCACTTGCATTTGACTACTCTACATCCGACACTGATAACAAACTTGACTATTTTATGTTGATACAGTACTGTACATCATATATGAAAATTTGCCCTGTGGTTTGAATAACATCATAAACAACAATTGCTGAAGTATTGTCAATTTTCCAAATCTGCCAGGACATGAATCAAATGAAGCCCCATACAATTACAGTATATCTGTGTTAAATTCCAGAGATCATATTCTCTCATGGGTTTATATGAGTCCACAGCTTCAGTCAGGCGAGTACCGACTCCATGTATTAACAAGCAGTGATTCATCTGATATAATTCCTGCCAGTTAGTCCTGCAGGGTGAGAGCTGGCTTTATTTGATTTGAAAGCATGCTACAGCTCCTGATAAAGCTCCTGTGTGATCTGATCATGTCATCATTCAGAAGAGAATTATCATTATAGTCATCAGGTTCTTTGTTCACCAAACACGCACTTCAGTCCATCCATTAACCTACAATACATCAGAAATATCTACCTGAGTGAATTGGATGTATTTTTTAATTCGTATGATTAATTAATTAATCAATTAATTAATTAATTTATAAATTTTCCATGGGGTATAGAGAATAGCTGTAAAATCCTCACCCGTCATTAAAACCTCCCATTTTCTAACATTTTCCACTGTTAATGATATTCAAAATCTGTCGACCTACACCAGTTTTTATTTATTTATTTATTTATTTATTTTCCCCAGACGAGTAGAAAGAAAATATACTGAATAAATCCGCAATTTCTCAGGACTTGTTTGTGGTCATTCTATTAGATTTATTTAGCCTATTTTGCTCACATTTGTCAGGAAATAAACTAAACGACTGCCACATTTCCGGCTTGTTAGGGATCATTGGAGTAAATGGTGGAGTCGGAAAAAAGAGCACATGTTTGTAAATCAGGAAAGTACAATTTACAGCAGAACACACACACACACACACACACACACACACACACACACACACACACACACACACACACACACACACACACACACACACACACACACACACACACACACACACACACACACACTCTCTAGAGGTCTCTATCCCTCTTGTTGACTCCCAATACCTCCAACACTCAAATACTTTTTTATTGTAAGTAACATTTTATACTTCGTTTGAAATCATGATATTGTGATGGACTGAAATCCAGAGTTTATGTCTACTTAGTGCCAAATGCATTCCCCATGATGATAAACAGTATTTTACCCTGTTTATTTTGGTTTCTGTTCTATCTTGTTACCAGTCCTGACCTATCATTAGTTTGTTCCCCAGTTGTGTTCACCTGTTCTGTGTTATTCTTAGCTGTACAAGTATAAGCTGGGTATTCCTGGTTTGGCTCCCTTGCCCCATCCACACTGTTTCCTGGTTTGATCTTTGCCTATTCACCAAATTGACATGGACATGAACCCCCCCACACCCCCCCCCCCTGCCACCAAAACAGTAATAACTTGTGTGTTCTGACTCCTTTACATTGGAACCAGCATTAACCTTATCCTCAATTAAAACTAAATTAGCTCTTCTATTGGATCGGATTACAACGTCTAGCCTTCAGTCCCCATGTGCATCAATGAGACTTGCCAATGACCCTGTCGTCAGTTTACCTGTTTTCCTTCTTTCTTTGGATTACATTTAGTATGTCCTAACCACTGCAGTTTGGGAGTTGCTCTGACCCAGTGGTCTTCTCACAGTATATACAGTTTTAAAATCTCTCTATCCTCGTAACTGGAAGTGGGTGGGTATATTAGGCAGCAAGTGAACTTTTTTTTTCTCCTAAAGTTGATGTGTTAGACGAAGAAAAACATGAGTAAGCATAAGGTTTTCATTGACTTTGACATGGACCAGATTATGATGGCTAGTCAACTGGGCCAGAAAAACTCCTCAACTGCTGCTCTTCTGGGATGTTTCTGGTCTGAAGTGGTCAGAACATGCCAAAAGTGATCCATGGAAGGAAAACCGTTGAACTGGCGACAGAGTGGTCAAGGCATCGGGAGCGAAGGCTGGCTCTTCAGTAAAACAGCTATTGTAGCTCAAATTGTGGAAAAGGTTAACGCTGGTTGTCACAGGAAGGTGTCGGGACACACAGTTCATTACTGTTTTGGTGGCAAATGGGGGGGGATCATAATGTAATGGCCGATCAGTGTACACAGTAATTATGGATTTACTTTCCTCTTCATCTTGACCGCTACATTGTATATGTAAAACAATTCCTAGAATGCTCAATTAGCACTTGCAGAATTTCTCCAATGCATGTTACATTTTTAGGAGTTTCAAGGTGATTTGAGTAACTTTGATCAACTACACTAAGAAAATACAAATAGCCATACATAAATGTACAAAAATAACGTGGCAATAACACATACTGCATAGATTATTCTAGGAAAACATGCCAGTAATCACAGTGAGTCCAGGGTGTCAATGTACATGCATATGATTGAATATTCATGTCTATGAGGTTGATTGGGGTGTACTTTGTGCATCATGGTTCTGTGTCTGGCTTGCATAGTTTGATGTCTAAATATACAGTATTAGCACGATGTGTGTATTAATACAGTTCTCAGGTCAGGATGAAACAAACACTCATGCTCTGCATCCACAGAACGGATGGCCATTTAATAATCACCTAAAGGAATCCACTTTGGCTAACAGTATTGTGCAAACCTTTTGTGGAGGTAATTACTTATCATTGATAAAAAAGAAAAAACGGCAGAGATACAGTAAGGGTACCGACGCATAATAGATTTCATGTAATTGAAAATGAAACAGCTCAACCAGATATCTTCATCCCAACATCCTGAGTAAGCACACTACTTTCAGCTGATGCTTATTGATTTATTTAAGCGTCTATTGTGAAAAATTACCTTGCTTCTAAATCAGATTTTCTCATTGTGCAAAGTGCTTAAATTTTTATTTATTTATATATATATATATATATATATATATATATATATATATATATATATATATATATATATATTTGTAATTCAATGTTAAATTAGACAGACCCTGAGGAATAGCTGCACGGAGATAGAAAATAAACTATAAGAAAAATTGCCTTCTCCAAAATGAATCATCCTATCTAATCAAGATATTTGCTAATTAAGAAGTTTGCTAAGAAGAGGGATCTTAATAAACATTAATTAATATGCTAAGAGCGCAGAAGGATTCAGCAATGTATTAATTAAGAGGAGCGTTTAGAGTCGATGTGTGATTATTTCCTAAACTTGTGTTTTCTCGTGAGAGTAATAACTGCAGTCATTTCTCTAATACTGTTAGTATCATTACAAACTGATTGAGACAATCTACCTTGGAGCAGTTAATATATTCAGCGTGCTGTTGTGTGAATACTACACAGTGATGCAGTGTGAAAGAGAAATCCTGTTGCTGTATCTCAGAGAGATTGTGTTTCTTCATGTTGATGCATGCAAGTGCGCTTTGACATTGTCTGCATTAGGCCCTGCAAACTATCATTTTATATGCTGTATGGGGATTGAAACTAGGGCTCTTCTTTGATCATACTGGCTAATGGCCATGGGCGCACAGACATCAGCATGCAACTTTTTGTCAGATGTGTGCGCTTGTGGCCAAGTGTTTTACTTGTGGGCTCCAAGGCATTGATTTCAGTTACTAATGCTGCAGCTAAATAGTTAATGCATTCTACAGCCAAACCATACATTTTTTAATCATACTATCCCAATTGCTTTGCGGTAACGAGAATCTTTTTGTTCTTCTGAAAAATTCCGATTCGTTTTTTTCAGACAAAATGCTGACATCCATTTCTTTCTTTTTCCGGATGAGCCTCTTTTGTGTAATGTTTCTGTTTCATCTGCACTGATTTATAAAACCATTAATCCATTAAAGAAATAATTCAACGATTGTTCAGTCATTCATTTTAACGCAATTTCCACATCAGAAGTGGGCTTTGATGCAAGATGAGACGCTTCCTTCATCAATAATAGAAATCTATTTGGACATTAATGAAGACAGCTTGATAGAAAGAAAGGCAGAAGAAGCACATGAAACATGATTAGATGAAAAGGGGTACATAGAACCGGATATAAAGAAACAATTATCCTTAAGGTGTACCAGGTAAAAAGCTCCTCATTTAGATGTTACCATGCGGACTGAAGCTTCCTAACAGCCCTGCTGTATTAATAGAGTCTTAATGAGTTCAGAGAATGTGTTTAAAGTGGTACTTGGTCTACTCTGTTATAAGGATCATTGTGCTAAAGGGCTTAAAAAAAAGACAAGCACAAAACATATCAGTAGAGTTAAAGATGCTTTGGCTTGTGCTAGGCTGCTTTAAAGAATTGCTTAAGATAATGCTCTGAGATTTCCAGCAACAGCATGAGGGCAGTGTTGCAGTGATGAAGCTGCGCTGACTGCATAGTAAAGACAGTACATCAGAATGGTAATAGGTTACGTTACAAGTCTTTGGTGGGGAAAGTTACATTATCTAGTACTGGACATTTGCTCAACAGTGCATCCTCCTTGATTTACTTGTGTCCAGCAATACATTATTACATCACCCCTTTGGTTTTTATTATCCATCCACGCATCCATGACTCCCATACATTATATTTTAGTTTCAACTGATTGGTGCGATTTTATTTGATTTAATTATTTCATTGTTTCTTTTTTATATAGTCACTTGTTTATTCTGTGGCCTGGTGTTTTTTGTTCTCAGGCTAGGGGTTGGTTGCTTTGCATGCAGCTGATCCAAATACCTAATTGGTATTGGTATTACTGTACATAATCCCAATCCTAATACCAAACTAATCCCATAAAAATGGCAAACATCACTTTTACATTTTCATTGCCATGCGATTTATGATTAACTTTAGCATATGTTCTATTCATTCTGAAGAATGGTATATTAATATTTATTTACATCTCTATGATAATCCTATTGGTACTAGTACCTATTGGCATTTAAAACATTGTTTAGGGAAAAAAAAGTTTGGGGTTTGGGGCAAATTTTATTATAGTGTCTTTCTAATTATTTATAACCTAAGGGGAATAATTTTTATCCAGTATCTTAGCAAAGCCAAGGTGTTACCAACCTTTTGTTTCAGTCAGGAAGTGTATGAAGTCATGTTTCATTGTATTGCCACTAGTTAAGTTAAGTTAAGCCTTTATATGTATTTGTCACAGACATTATTTGTCAGTATACCTTACTGCACAGTGAAATTCTTTCTTTGCATATCCCAGCGTAACTTGGGTCAGAGCGGAGGGTCATTCATTATACAGCACCCCTGGAGCAGATGGGGTTAGGGGCCTTGCTCAAAGGCCCAACGATGGCAACCTGATGGAGCTGGGACTTGAACCGCCAACCTTCCAATCAGTAACTCAGTACCTTCACCCTCTGAGCTTTGATCTGCATACAAATTTGAATTGAATTGCATACATTTTTGACAGAAGATCTCTTATTGATGAACCACTCAAGTCTTTTTCCAGCACATTCAGGAGACTTTCAATGGAGTTGTGGTCAGGACTCTGTTTTGGGCTGTTTATGTGTGACTCTTCCCAATACCTGTTCCCAATGCGTTTCTACCCTTTCATAAATTGATGAAATCTGATGGATTGTGGCATGGTCCCATGCCATTAAGGCAAAAAAAAAAAAAAAGAAGCCATTTGCAATAATCTGGCTATTCAGTACATTTGGATCTTTAGCTGACTTCATTTTATCAGTCTAGACCTTACTAATTGAAGCAACCCCAGATCACAGCACTGCCTTCTGAGGATTGTACAGTGGGCTTTTTGCATGATGAATGCATCGTTTTATGTGCTTCTCTTCTTACCCTGATGCACCCATATTACCCCAATAATGTTCATACCGTTTGTGTCCTTATAATGTGTTGAACTGTTCCGAACTCAGTTCCAAAATCTTTATCAATCTTCTTGGTGGTTTCGTTTGCTTGATGCAGACCAGTATAACACACTTCTGAAACACAGCAACATCTTTTTCCATTAACAAGGGCATCTTCTATAAGGGTTGTTTAAGAAATGAAAAGCTATTACAGTAGCTGCATGAATTATGGTTAAAATAATTGTTGTAGCTGTATCATATTAACCATTATTACAGTAATTATCCAATGAATCCAATGAACCCAAGTATTTTCTTATTTAAATCCAAACTTTTTTTTTTTTGGATTTAAGTAAAGGCATGACGTTTAAATGATATGGTTGTTACAGTATTGTCTCGACTGTGTAGATGTCCACCAACTGGTGGTTATTCTATTGTCTTGTCTCTGCTGCCTCCACACCATACAGTAACTTCCTCTCTAAGTACTAGCTGTAGCAGGTCAGTCATTCTCTATCCCTAATACCAATGGGTCTCTTAAAAGTACTCACTCACTTAACCATTCATATAGGCTCAATTGAATGTCTCAGGCTTTTCATTTGCCATATTAATAAAATGTGGTTTATGGATTATACATTTTTTAATACAGCTTCCGCTACAGAAGTGGAATGACTTGTAAGTGGTTACTAGAATTATTCACCAAGACATAAAGTATATTAAAGTGCTTACTTGAATATCTTCCTCCTCAGTCAGCCTGATTGCTCCTTTGTTCCTGAGAGTAATGCGGTCACAGGAAGAAGCTCTCTGTTGGATTTAATCCTGGCATATTACTTAAATGCTTAAATTAAAAGTAGACTTGATTTTAAACGACCTTAGAATGAATGTGTTTAATTGAATTATATACGAGTTGTAATTTTTAAAAATTAATATCTGTGTGCAATAGCCATGATGATTTATTTTATTTTATTTTTTTACATAATATTTACATTTAGGCATTTGGCAGATGCTATCATCCAGAGTGACTTACAAAAGTGTTTAACTTTCCGTCATTGCATACTGTAGATCCTTACACTGGGTTATTAGGTTACTAACTACAGTAAGTACCAGTCAGCTACAGAAAGCCAGTGCATGGAGCGGAGAAGTGGGATGGTGTGAGAGAATTTGGGAAGGGTGAAAATGAGATGTGCAGCTGCATTCTGGATCACCTGCACTTGCAGAGGACGAAAGGGTGACAGAGGCAGACCTGCCAGGAGTGAGTTGCAGTAGTCCAGTCTTGAAAAAACAAGGACTCAACAAGCTCCTAAATGGCATGTGTGGAGAGAAATGAACGAATTTAATGTTGTTAAGAAGATATCGACAAGTGTGAGTAAGGTTAGCAATGTGTGGGGAAAATGACAGTTGATTGTCCAGAGTTACTCCAAGATTGCAGGCGGTGGCTGAAGGGGTGATCTGATTGTTGTCCAGAGAGATCACAAGGTCTTGACCAGGGGAATGAATCACCGGGGATGAACAGCAGTGCGGTTTTACTAAGATTGAGCTGCCATTCATGATGAGACAGTATACATAAAACCTTATTGATCCTTACATCTCCCAGATTACATGACAGAAGACGTCCTTGCAGTTTGGTGAAGTTGAACTTTAAACTTTTAAAAATTTAAATCAGTAAGGTCTTTGGTGTGGAAAGTTACATTATCTACAGTAATTACTAATATTTCAGCAAAATACCATTTGACCACTACCTTGTATGTCTATGAAACTGTGGACCTACCCTGTGGTTCATATTCACATATTCTCATACTGTGTATATTCTATCAGACTGGGAACAGATGACAGAGGCACAATATATAATGTATTTGAAATATTAAAAATAGAAATGATAAAACTAAATTTGATTCTAATATTCAGTTAGGAATATTTTCTTTAATTATAAGATACACAAAATTATTTACCTTTTTAATTCAAATCAGGACATGATAATCTATAATATGTTTAGATATTTATACTATACACAAGTTTCCTCATGCTTTCAGGTCTCACTGATTTTAAATGCTAACAGGGGAGGCCCAGACCTACTGGTATCGACCAGATACAATCTGCCAGCTCACAAAGCTATTCATAAAAAGACATCTAGCTTTTGTTTCTCCTTCAATATCAGGAAGAACTGAGATTAAATACACAACTGCACTCCTACACACAACCTACTGAAAATTCAATAGTTTATTAGTTTGAAGCCATTGTGTTTGAGCACAATGACACATTTTGCCATGGGCTGATCAATGCTTCCTCTTCTATAGACCCTGGAAAGAAAGGCTTTGCACTACAGGTTTTGTCTTTGTACCTAATGTCTTTTGAGTTATGTCAGATTAGAAGACTGAAATAAAAATTGACCAACTTTGATTCAGTCAAATATCACTTGTTACAGTCACATACAGTCTTTCAGCACCTTGGCCAGGGCACCCAGTTGTGGTCGATCAGGTCTTAGATTGTGCCCTAGCTACACTCATAAAACAAATCTGCTGTCTTGATCAAAAGCCAACAAGAGGCTCAGTTTTATTCCCTGGTTTCCCCTGTGATACAGAGTATAGAGTGTATTTTGCAAAGTGTCTTTTCATTCTACCTTCAAAGGTACGCCCCATGCCCCCAGCTCACTCGCAATTCTTTAAAACCATTACACTTGCCTTGAGCTGCTTGCCTAGGTCCATCACCACAAGCCAGTCCTATATGGTCTTTGCCAAGAGGGCACTCTGGGTCATGTTTCACTTCGCTTCTCTCTAGCATAGTTAAAGCTAATGTATTCTTTTGTAAGATTTGACTTTTTCCACTACTCCTGTCTGCAGGGGCCTTTGAATAATAATTTTCATGTCTTAGCAAAGTGGACTTGCTGACCCAAGTAGTGCAAGTTTGATAGACTTGGGAAAATGTCATAGTTGCCCTGCACCTGTAAAAAAAAAAAAAAAAAAAAAAAAAGAGAGAGAAAAATGGCTGCATGTGTAACGTGTTTAATAAGTCTCCAAGCCCTGGTTGAATTACTATGGTTGTGATCTACAAATACACTGCATTACAAAAGTAATTCAACTGAAAAGAATCTGTATTAAATACAAGAAAATTATTTGACTACATTTTAGCTGAAGGTTTTGGGTAGTTTTATCAGCAGATTGTCATGCACACTCGTAACACGACCGGCACTAGGACCCGGAAGTAATAAGGTCAGGTTTCAGGAAGCATAAAAGGAAACAAGATGGCGCTTCACATTGCTCAGTCATTGAGTTCGCCCATGCCTTTGCTGACGCTACGCCGACTATTCTGTGAGTACTCACCAATTCGGGTTGCTTCTTTGATTGAGTGTGTGTTGCTAGAACACGGGTTTATTTCTGTAGATCCTTGCTCTTTGTGTAAGAGAGTTCTTAAACTAATCGCGTGGTTATCCTGCCTACTCGCGCTGCTTCCGCATTTGGGTTTACCATCCACGCTACACTGGCTAACTGCTAAGGCTTTTTTGTTCATCCCTCGGTTGCTCGTGAAAGAATGACTGAGCCAAAAGCAGTAAACCCAGCGAAATTTACTCGCCTCTGTGATGTGGTTTACCAGCATGCCGAACTGATCAATAAGCTCCGTGGTGAAGTCACGTCTCTCGAAAAGGACCTCCAAGAGGTGGCGGAGCTACGGCAGGAGAACGCGACCCTCCGCGGGGTGGCTGCTCAGTTGGCTGTTGCCACGCCCGTCGCAGTGGCTGCGGCGCCACCCACCCTCCCTTCTGATGTGTTTATAGCTCTACCGAATAAGTGGAATGGCACAGATGGGAAATGCAGTGTTTTTCTAACCGCGTTGGATCTTGTGTTTGAGTTCAATTCCACCAGATACTCCACAGACCGACTGCTATTGCGGTCTCATCTCGTTGCTATCCGGGCAGGCAGCTGAGTGGGCCACGGCGGTTCTCTGATCAGATTCAGATACTGCTTATTCATATGGAGAATTCACCCGTCAACTAAAGCTCACATTCAAACATCCTGCTGCTGAGGTGGAGACCGACATGAAATTGTATCATCTGCGGCAGGGAGGGTCGTCCGTGAGCCGATACACAGCGGATTTCCGCACTCTCGCCGTACAGACCACCTGGGGAGATGCCGCTCTCCGGTCGGCCTACTACGAGGGACTGGCTTCACGTGTTAAGGATGAACTCGCTGGACGGGAGCTTCCGACCATGCTGGAGGGACTAATCCAACTCGCCCTCCGGATTGACCAGCGCCTGCTCTCCCATCCGAGGCCAGCTCCCCGGACCCTGCCGCCCATCACGCCATCTTCCTCTCACTCCACGCCCCGACCACCAGCTTTCAACACCACCGCCATGGCACCCGTCGGATCTCCACCTCCCGCCGTGGTTGACACAGGAGCCGGGGAACCCATGCAATTAGGACGCGCCTCCTTGAACGCTGCAGAGCGAGAACGACGCTTCAGGGAGGGACTCTGCGCCTATTGTGGGTTGGCGGCGCATCATAGAGCCATATGCCCTCTTCGCCCGGGAAACGGCCAGGCCCGGTGAACCCTGGAAACAGTTCACCGGGCTCCCTCCATCTCTCCGCCACCACACCCAGCGTCTCTTGCCTCATGGTTCAGGTACACCTCCAGTTTGGCCACACACGGGTCAGAAGTACCGCGTTCATCGATTCTGGTGCTGCAGGTAACTTCATTGACTCTTCTTATGCCAAGGAACTGGGGGTGGAAGTCGAGGCGTTATCCCAGCCGGTTCGGATCACCTCTGTAGATGGTTGGCCCCTCTCCTCCAGTCCCATCACCTCCCAGACCCAACCGATCACCGTCACAATCAACAAACATCAGGAGCAGATCCGATTCTACTTCACCTCCATTTCCTCCCCTCCCATCATCCTTGGACATCCTTGGCTCCTTCAGCACGACCCGCTCATCTCCTGGACACAGAATCGGATCCTTCAATGGGGGCCGGCTTGTACTGAGCTTTGCCTATGGGCTCCGGCTGGGACATGTTCTAGGGAGTCCGAGGCCCCCGATGTCGACACCAATGCCATCCTGGCCACCTATCGGGACCTGGCCTGAAGTATTCTGTAAGCGACGCACCACCCACCTGCCTCCTCATCGCCCTTACAACCTGGCGATCGACCTTCAGCCTGGTTCCATCCCTCCTCGCGGCCATCTCTACTCACTCTCCACCACCGAGATGCAGGCGATGGAGGAATATGTTTCCAATGCCCTCCGCCAAGGTACCATCCGGCCCTCCTCTTCGCCTGCCACCGCGGGGTTCTTCTTTGTGAAGAAGGGGGATGGTGATTTATGCCCCTGTGTCGACTATCGGGGGCTTAACAACATCACAGTCAAGAATCGTCACCCACTGCCTCTTACCAACTCTGCTCTGGACGCCCTCTCTGGTGCCACCATTTTCACAAAGTTGGACCTCCGGAGCGCCTACAACTTGGTGCGCATCAGAGAGGGTGATGAGTGGAAGATGGCCTTCATCACACCTACTGGACATTATGAGAGCCTGGTCATTCCATTTGGACTTTGCAATGCACCTGCAGTTTTTCAACAGTTCATTAATGACGTCCTGAGAGACATGCTAGGTAGATGGGTCTTTGTCTACCTGGACGATATTCTCATCTACTCCCGCTCCGTCAACGAACACATCCAGCATGTCAGAGCGGTACTTAAGAGATTGCTCGCCCATCAATTGTACTGTAAGTTGGAGAAGTGCGCTTTTCACAAGCGCTCCACCACGTTCCTGGGTTTTGTCATCTCGCCCCAGGGTGTGGTCATGGACCCGCAGAAGCTAGAAGTTGTGCGTCATTGGCCCCTACCCAAGACACTTAAGGAACTTCAAAGGTTTCTCGAGTTTGCGAATTTCTCGACTTTGCGAATTTCTCGAGTTTGCGAATTTCTATCGTCGCTTTATCCGGGACTATACTACAGTTGCAGCTCCCTTAACCGCCCTGACCCGACCATCTTCTCATCACTTTCACCTTAACTCTGCTGCCATCTCTGCATTTCATGAACTCTGCCACCGATTCACCACTGCTCCGATTCTCCTTCACCCTGACGCCACCAAACCGTTTGTTGTGAAGGTGGACGCTTCGGATGTGGGCGCCGGGGTGGTTCTCTCCCAGCGAGGTCCAGATCAGAAGCTACACCCTTGTAGCTTCTTCTCCAAAAAATTTGATCCCACTCAGCAGCGATACGGAGTAGGGGACCGCGACCTGTTGGCCATAAAGTGGGCTTTGGAGGAATGGCGACACTGGCTCCAGGGCGCCGGAGAGCCATTCATCATCTGGACCAATCACCAAAATCTAATCACTATCCGGAGTTTGAAACAGCTTAATCCAAGACAGGCGCGGTGGGCACTGTTCTTTGAACAGTATAATTTCCATCTGTCTTATCGTCCGGGGTCGAAGAACACCAAGGCCGATGCCCTCTCCCGACAACATGAGGAAGACGCCCCCCGGGCGGACCCCGCGCCTGTTCTCCCACCATCCAAAATCATCGCACCACTCTGTTGGGATTTGGAGACGAGGGTCCGCCAGGCACAGTCCACGGAGACCGAACCGGCAGGTGTGCCACCTGGGCAACTCTACGTCCCCCACGCCCTAAGAAGCGAGGTCCTCCAATGGGGCCACTCCACTCCGTTCTCCGGCCACCCGGGCGTGGGGCGCACCCAAACATTCATACAGCGCGCCTTTTGGTGGCCCACAATGACAAAGGACATCAAAGAGTTCGTCCAGGCGTGCCCAGTGTGCGCCAGGGCGAAGAACACCAACCAACCAACAGCCGGGGAGCTCCAACTGCTCCCCGTCCCCCGTCGGCCCTGGGCGCACATTGCCCTCGACTTCATCACGGGCCTGCCGGTCGCCGAGGGAAAAAACACCATTCTGACCATCGTAGATCGGTTCTCCAAAGCTGTGCATCTGGTGGCCCTCCCCGGACTCCCGTCAGCTAAAAGCACAGCCGAGCTGATTTTAGAACACGTAGTCCGTCTGCAGGGGTTCCCCAAGGACATCGTCTCGGACAGGGGGCCTCAGTTCACGGCACGGTTCTGGAAGGCCTTCTGCCATCTGATCAATTCCACCTGCAGTTTGTCATCCGGATACCATCCTCAAACTAATGGTCAGACGGAGCGGACCAACCAACAACTGGAGCGCTACCTGAGGTGCTTCGTCGCCGATCTTCAGCGCTTCTGGGCCCGCTATCTCATTTGGGCAGAACTTTCACATAATCTCCATGTCTCCTCTGCCACCAACCTAAGCCCATTTGAGATATGCCACGGTTTCCCAGCCTCCGATGTTCGAACACCAAGAACCGAAGTTGGTCCGAAGGTGTCGAAGGCTATGGAATCAAGCCAACACTGCCATTCACCGTGCCAACCACCACTACACCGCGCAACATCGCCGTCGACACCCTCCGGGATGGTTGTACAATGTAGGTGACAAAGTATGGCTGTCTACGAGAAACCTGCACCTCCATCCAGAATCCAAGAAGCTATCACCCAGGTTCATTGGTCCATACCGCATCACCCTCCGTATCAATCCTGTCACCTACCGGCTCCAGCTGCCTGCGGCGCTCCGGATCCATCCGGTATTCCACACCTCCCAGCTCAAACCCTTCATCACTTCACCAATCTGCTTCCGCGTTTGGGTTTACCATGAACACTACACGGGGTAACTGCTAAGGCTTTTCTGTTCATCCCTCGGTTGCTCGTGACACAGATACTGATTCTTGGAACAATTCTGATACAGTACGTCTGTGTTTGTACATCAGAGGGTTTAAGATGAGGCACAGAATTACAATACATCTGGTTGTCCAAGCCTGTCCAAGACATATGGATTTTGGTCACAGGCACATTTTTTAGACTAATTTTAATCAGCATTATGTCCACAGGGTTAGATCCCATATAGCTTGGTTGGTTCAACTTTTATTCATTTTCCATATACTAATGTGCAACAGGCACAGGACTTCCGTGCAACTGATGAGTCTTGTGGTGCATATTTGTTAGTTACTTACATTTAAATGAGAAACATGTTGAAATATTAAACAACTGCCAATTTATTATGGAGATCAAATTAAAATCTCTTTGCTTCACTAAAAGCTTCCCTTGGTACTGGTATTTTAAATTTTCATTGCTTATGTCTGTGAGTATGATACCCATATTTATGTTTAATTAACCCCAATTGTATTATGTTTGCAAGACCATTTTTAACACAATATGGAATAATAAGCCCTGGCCTAATAGTAGAGTATAAAGGGTATAAATTATAGAAGAAAACCATGCTGAGAAATACATGACATAAATTTTTGTGGGTTAGTTTGCTTGACATTCTTCAACCACTAGCCAATCTTTAGCTCCTTAATGGTCTTTTTTTTTATAACACTAATTAAATTTAATTAAGGTAAATGATTGTTATTTTGCATTTAGTATTCTTGATTCTTGTCAGACACCACTTTTTCCAGGTACAAATGAATACATGGTTCTAAATCACTCACTCACTCATCGTCTATACCACTTAATCCTCTATTCAAGGGTCGTGAAGGGCCTGGAGCCTATCCCAGGAGACATAGGGCACAAACAGGGTACACCCTGGACAGTGTGCCAATCCACCACAGGGCACATGCACATACACACACACACACACACACACTACGGGCAATTTGGGAATTTGATGTCTTTGGACTATGGGAGGAAACCCACCATCTACGGGGAGAACATGCAAACGGGAGACGGGAATCGAACCCAGACCCTGGTGGTGAAAGGCGACAGTACTGACCACTATACCACCTTAAATAAATAAATAAATAAAAAATCTGTCTGTAAAAGTTAGTTCTTTTTCAACCCTTGTATGGTGTTCAGGTCTGTAGAACACGTTTTCATTGTTTGCTAAAATAAAAATGACGTGATTCATTATTTTATTAACCTCAGACTTGGCTTATTTACTTTGAAAAACATATAGATTCTTACATTTTCAATGACTGCACACTGCACACTCCCCTACACATTTATATTAAATAGTGCATGTGGTTACACAGTTGAAAAAAGTGCTGAAATTGTAGGTGATTTGTGTGTGGGGGCTTGTTTATGCATTTGTGTGTATGTGTGCGAGTTTCATCTTATACAGTATGCACCTGCTGTTACAGAGGATGACATTGACCACCAGCCAGCTCCACACTGAGCTGGTCAGCAGTCAGAAAAACACAGTATACATATATGCAAAAAATACATATGCAACATAAAGTAGAATTCTGCCCCTGGTGTGTTGAATAAGAATATGTGTTCAGTGGGATTGATGTGTTTTGTTGACTGCCATGGATACGGTACTGTATCTGTAATTGTAATTGTAATAAAACTTGTTACATTTCTATTTGTATAAGATAAACGATTCTTTATTATAATTGTTCTTTCCTTTGTTTTTTTATTTTATCACAAGAATGAATAGCACTGTTATTAATAAATGTGATCTAACACAAGGTAAATAGCAAATATACTCACAGTGTGATTCAAAAGTTTGGACACACCTCCTTAGTCAACATTTGTTCTTGCAATTATGACAGAACAAATATGAAATTATGTAGTCAGTAAAAATGTGTTGAAAAAACAAAAAAGTTTAATATTTTTTATTCTTCAATTTTTTTTTTTTGGTTGTTGTGGCAGCTTTGAAGACTCTTTACATCTCTTAGTCACCCAGAGGTGTTGAGTACTTGTTGGCTGCTTTTGCTTCTCACTCTGGTCCAACTCATCCAACCCATCTCAACTGGATTTAGATCGGATGATTATAGAAGCCAGGTCATCTGATGAAGCACTCCATCATTCAACTTCTTGGACAAATAGCTCTTACATAACCTAGAGGTGTTGTTGGGGTCATTATCCGGTTGGAAAACCAATGATGGTCCAACTAAGTGCAAACCATATGGGATTCCATGGCACTGCAAAATGCTGCGGTAGCCTTGCTGGCTAAGTGTGCAATCAATTTTGACTTACAAACAGTCGAACAACGTCACGAACAGTGTCTCCAGCAAAGCACCTGCAAACCGTGTTTTGCAGTGGGAGTCAGTAAGCTTCACAGAGGGAACCACACATTCAGGAACTGTACAAAGACAAGTAACTTAATTAACTTAAGGGGTACACAATCCATCACAGGGCACGCACACATACAGTACACTCACTCATGCATTCATTCACACACTACAGCCAATTTGGGAACGCCAATTAACCTAACCTACATGTCTTTGGACTGTGGGAGGAAACCGGAGTACCCAGAGGAAACCCACCAAGCACAGGGAGAACATGCAAAGTCCATGCACACAGAGATGGGAATCGAACCTGGCCGGGAACCGAACCAGGACCCTGGAGGTGCAAGGCGACGGTGCAAACCACTACATCACTGTGCTGCCTGTGCCATGTTTCATCAAAGCTAAAATGTAGCTACTTTGGACAATTTAACATATAAAAAATATTCTGGGATGTCTAACGATTTTTTGCTTGCTACATAATTCCATCCATGCTCTTTCATAGTTTCATGGATGTCTTTGATACAATGTTGAAAATCATGAAAATAAAGCTGAAGGAGAAAAAATACTGAAGGAAAAGATGTTTCCAAGCTTTCGACTTGTAGTGTACAGTACTGTATATTCTGTATATTTTGCTTCTAATTAAGATATAGTAAAATATCTGTTTTGAAATAAATTGTTATGGCTGCATTGAATTAAACACCCAATAATGATTTTGGGTCCATGTATGTTAGCTGAGTAACAAAAACATGAACTGATTACAAGGATTAAACACCCATTTGCTGACCTTATCTTTACAATTAAAGACTTTTCTGTATTGACCATTATAATTTTCTGGGGAAATATTATAGTGATTGTGAAGAACTCATTAAGGAACTAAACTCAGGGTTCTCTGGTGAGCAAGCAAACGTGCATTTAAAGGTATTTTTAAGATGTGTTACTGTGTGTATTTGTTCAAGAAAGCTTGTTTCTAACTTTCCCTATCTGAGACGCAGTTGTTAGATTTATTCCTGCCTAAGGTTTAGTTGGTTTCTAGTGATATAGTAAATTAGTCTAGTATTCTATTTATGAATGATTGTTCACAAACAGGGTAAAACTGAGTGTTCTGGTATATGTATCGATGTCAGGCCCTTGGGCACTAGATATCTCGGCTATATTTTGCTCACTTCGGTCTGTGTCTGTTAAATATAAATGATTATTTATAAAATAAATATGGAGGCACTTCTTGAAATATTAAAGTAGAGTACGGCTTCAATAATATTACGAAACCAATGTATGATGAATTGGTGCAATTTATGGGTGCATTGACACATGGGTGCAGATTAGTTCAACACACATTACCAAAACTGTGCAGTAGCTGTTAGAGAGATCATTACCGGGAGCTTGTGATTGAGACATGAGGGCCTATCAGTACTGAGCTTACTCAATGCCCTGGTTGGTAATAATAGTGCAAGCAGTTATGGAATTTGACAGATAGTGAAAACCGGCTTTTGGACCTCCTAGCAATTTTGGTAGTGTTGTCACATCGTATTACGTTCTCTGTCACACAGCTGTATATAATTAATTTGGTGAAATTTTTCTGAAGAAATATTCAGACTCTGAGACTCTGGGATTACAATTACTGTTTTTCAAATCCTTTTTCTGATTTTGATTGTACAGTACAGGTGTTCCACTGAGTGAACTTGAGCTGGGCTATTATATTCCAATTAAATTAGTTTTGTATGAGTACAAGGTAAAGGCTGAAGGTTTGAAAAAGGCTGGTTGACTCTTTAACTGTCCAGTTTTGGTGACCATGTGCCCATGGTAGCCTCTGTGATTCCTTTCTGTCCACCAGTCGTAGAAAGCAGAAGCATAAAAGGGTTTGGCCCTTCTTCTTTGACTTCCCTTATCAACAAGGCATTGCCAGCTGTGGAGTTGTTGCTCAATAGAGTTTTGTCGAAATGCGCAAACAAGCCCATCTGCAACCAAGGAACATTCTACAGTAAAACTGCAAGACTTCAGTTTTAAAAGTTAGAAGGAATATAACTGCTTATTCTACTGCTTGGATGGTTTGTGTGGATGATGTCAATTTTCTCTTTTAGTTCACATACTGTAGATTGAGCAGAATGTCGACGACCTTGCAGACGATGCTTTTTAACTCAGATACAATATTGGACCCTTAAATAATAAGAGCATTTTGTAAAGATGTTTGGAGTCGAGACTGAATGTAATGTATTGTAGCTTCATCGTCAACAAAAGTTTCTCCAAAGGCCTTTTATTAGGCAGCAAAAGCTTCCCAACCAGCACGAGCACTAAAAGTCTTCTATTTTCCACTTCAAAACAGCTAGAAGCCCTGCAAGCTGAATGCAGTATATACTTTGATGTAACAGCATTGTCAATTATCTTTCTAAATAGCCTAGACACTGCGTGAATCAGTATAAGCTTGGTAGCTGCTGCTCTGGTACTCAATCGCCATCGCTTCTTAATGAATCGGAATACCGGAGAGGCAGTGACCATACTGTTCCACCGTTGGCTAGGGACATGTGGAAATTGGCACTTTATTGTCTAACAAGCTCTCTCCGAGGATGTATGTTCACTCAAGAAAAAGAGTCTCTATTAGGACCCCCATTTTCAGTCTTTATTACATCAGCATGAGGCGCTTACTGCATGCAGCTGGTACCACAGTGGCAGGGTGATGCAGGGTCTTTCAGCACATGGTGTCTGTTTTAGTTTCGAAAGGCCTGAAGGAGCAAGAAACATGGTTTGGGCAAATGTTATAATGAAATAATCTGTCCTTGGATCTCAGGGAGCAGAAATACTTAAATGATCATGAAGTAATGATGGCCATTTGCTTGTGATGGATTCGTAGGCTATATTGTTTGCATTTTGACAAAGTCAGACTATTGTGTGTTCAAGCATGAGAGACATTCATGATTTTCACTTCTTCTTTTGTTTTTTTTTTACAGGATAACTCTTATGCAATTGAAAAAATACATAATATGAGTTATGTATACTTTAGGTTTGTAATATTGTATGAGGAAGGTGAAATCTTTTTTGTCATATGCATTATACTTAATACACTATTCATATGCAGTCAGGATTGAAGAAGGTTGGATGCAGTTGAAGGGAAAATATGGGATTTTATTGGTACAGTTAACACTGGCAGTCAAAAGAATCATGTGTAATCAAAAACGGAGCTCAATAAACAGGGTGAGATCGGTCGATTCTCGAACAATAAGAACAAGATCAAGCATAACTCATAGTCAAAGAGTTCTCAGCACGAGTCATACCCAAATAAAAACTGATGGACATGTACTTTGTGACGCTCTTCCGAATGCGAGTTCTAATCATACCAGGTGTTGGTTGCATTCAGGTGTGACTAGTTAGAACTCAGGTGAGCTGAAGCGTGCATGCTGGGAGTTGTAGTCCACTTGTTCTACTGTAAATGATGATGCGTCTCACGCGAGGCTCTGGTGTATTTCCCAGCAAAACCTGTTAAAGGGATCATTTTGTCATCCTGCTCATTTTGTTTTATTGATTCTAATTATTTTGCTTTCAGTAACAGTCATTACACTTGATTGCAGACTATGTGACCCTTAAGTAATCACCGCTGTAACAGCATCAGTTGAACTGAAGGTTATTTTTCCTTTTGAAAAGTAATGGGTACTGTCCCTTAGAAGCCAGTTGTGCATGATTTATGCACAGTTTCCCTCTAAGATGTTTACTCGCCTGACTCGCCATGTCTGTAGGGATTACTGCATTTCAGTTTCTTATTTATTTAGCACGGTTTAATGTGGATCTGCTTTCTGGCTGAGCACAAGCTATGGGCTGTGAGTTTATCGATGCATGCACACAAACGCTTTCTCTCTCTCTCTCTCTCTCTCTCACTCTCTCTCTCTCTTTCTCTCTGTGCCTCTCTTTATCTCTTTTTAATCTCAACATGAACTAAATAAGATTAAAGAAAAGTTGCGATTTGGCACATGTGAAAATAAATACACAGAAATACACAGAAATAATAATAGAGTATTATCCCTTGATGTTGAACATTCCAAGGAAAATGGTCTCTCTCGCTCTCTCTCTCTCTCTCTCTCTCTCTCTTTCTCATCACACACACACACACACACGTTTACAATACATACTTTAACCATATTAAATAATGGAACCAATCCTCTACATACTGTAGTTAATATATGAACTAATACTTGAAGTCCACATATCAAAAGATCAAAAGGTTTAAATATAAAAGCACAACTCATTTAGATTTATTTGTAGTTAAACACTGCACTATTTCAATATACTCATTTAATTATCTTTCATTACGCCTAATTATAGTACATTGTTAATTAGTGTCAAACATCAGTCTACCTTATGCAGAGCAACTTACTGCTTTGTAGTCTCCATCAAAAATATCCTGCTAGCATAAATAGGTCCGACTCAAAGAATCCTGACAAGCGAAAAACATTTTTAGCGAGTAGTACAATGATTTCCTACAGCAAAAAAAAAAAAAAAAAAAAAAAAACCCTACAAACGATTAGCTTTAATTTTTTAAAAATAACTGCATAATTAGATAATCAGACTTGCATGAAGAATATATTTAACTGGGATCAGTGTGAGTCACCTGTTTCAGGCTTGAAGATGCTCATCTTACTTTCACATTTACTTCAAAAAGTAAATAAGCTTTTCAATCTCCTGCAACCGAGCCTGTCTCATGTGCCGTGCTTTGAATAAGAGATTATTGAGGCTGGTGCCACCGGGTAGAGATAGCATTATTAGCTACAGCAGGAGGCTTCCTCCTCAGGTCCCGCCACGAAACAGATCATAAATCAGTCGCAGACCACACTGGAAGTTGATAGATTGGATGACTGAAGAACTGGTTACCCGGAGATGATGTGCGAGTTGATCAGATCAGTCTGATGTAAAGGCAAGTGTCATCACCTGGAACTGATGCGACTTGGCCCTCATCCAATACATGGATAATTGGTAATTTAAAAGTTATCCGGTGATTCAGTGGATGTTTATTCACTCCTACACAGCACTGGGAGACATCGGAAATCATTCAGTAGCGTATAATGGGTTTCATTCAGATATATCATAGGTGCTATAGTATATTCGGGGGGGGGGGGGGGGGCGGTATTACTGAGTGATGGATCACATATCATGCATCTTTTCCCATTAACAGTCTGGAAGCACTCCATCTGAGAAATCTAATCAGACTGATGACCATTAACAGGCCAATTTGGAGCTTACTCTGATTTCTCCCGCTCTTCATGAATTATTATTTTTTTCTTTGTCTCTAGTTGGCGCAGTTTCTGTGTTTGATGGCCCTTGATTATTTTCTTTGCTGAGATCAATTTCACAATCACATGATTTATTCTTAGACTCCTTTAGTGTGATCTAGTAAATCATAAAGATATGAAGCTTAGAGAAGTGGACTGAAGTGGGCTGAAGTAAGTGTGTGTGTGTGTGTGTGTGTGTGTGTGTGTGTGTGTGTGTGTGTGTGTGTGTGTGTGTGTGTGTGTGTGTGTGTGCGTGTGCACGTGTTGCATTGACCTTGACTACACTTACGCACTGATTATGATTGCCACACTTCGTATTCCTCCAACAGTGAGTGTAATGTGTAATTAATTATTTCTCTGCCATTGTTTGAAAGCATTGAACGGCTCACTGAAGGATTTTTAAATGCCTCAGTTCTTATTCAACAGGATCCGTAATGAATAGGGAAACAGACATGTTTCAGTAAATACAATGTTTTGTGTCATTGTAAATGACACCAAAATATCAGAAACACAATTCACACACAAAAAAATGCATTATTTGTTTTTTTACTATCTGATATAAACAAACAAATGCAATTTTTGATGTTTTTTTGTCGATATATTTGGAGTATTCTCGCGAATCAAACAGGCAACAGATCATACATTAGGCAATTAATTTCACTGGAAAATTATGATGTCATGTGAGAAATTGAATAATCCTGTCACTCGTCAAAATCATTAGGATTAAAGACTTACACAGTATTTCTGCACTTACCTATAATGGGTCTTGTTAATAGATCTTTTATGGTTTATTGGTAATTTTTCTTTTGCAGGGTATTCACACAAGAAATTTCCTATTCATGGAAATCAAATAAAAAGAAAGAAATAAAAAAAATCCCATAAAATAAGATTAATGTGCATTTAATAAGGACAAAACACATGGGATAAGAATAAAGGAGGACGGATTTGTACAGAAGTTAGGCGGCACTATTACACTGTTTAGTCATTTTTGTTGATTTTTAAGTGCCTGTGAGATTGTTGCGATGTCACTAAAGGGAAATCAGCTATACACTAAATACATTGCTATTTCTCAAATTACGAAGACAATTACTGTTGCTGCTCTCTCTCTCTATGGTTAAATTCTATGCTTAAAACATGCATTTTTCGTGAGAAATTATTTGCAGCCAGATATGATTTGTCATATACTCTATTCTTCGACATGAAGGATGCACGCTCAAATTTACCTCCTGAGTGCTCCTATAACTGCACAATATAATCTGTACAATGTGCTCATTTTAATACCTGTTCCTTAATCTTTCTTTCTTTGTGCTTCAGTAGCTTTAAATGAGTGACTATCAAATGGTAATGTAATACCTCCTGCTGAATTACTGGCAGAAATAAAGCTGCTAATAGTATTATAGGATTTTATTTAGAAGAAAAGCAATGACAAATGTGCTGTTGTTACTAATTTGTTATTTCAAACATTTTTTGGAAATCAAACATTATGAAATTTAGCACTATCTATTATTCACTGATGGGGGAAAAAATAAATAATTTTATGCATAATCGGTTCATAACTGTTGTTTGTATTATTATTCAGAATACCAAAGATCAACTGTCATAGATTCAGGTGCTTAATGTTACTTAAAAGCGAATGGTTGTTCTGAGCTTTTTCCTTCATCTTCAAAGAGCCAGCACTAGAAATTCAAGGACTTAGACAATAGACTGTAGACAATACAGTCTATAAGCTGCGGCAAAAGCATAGACCCTTCTTCTGGGTATAAGATCTCAGAATACAGTCGATACACACAGTCAATTGATTGAACCAACGACTTTGAGGGAGAGTTCGACCTGTTATGGATTCGACCTGTTATGCAGACCTATTAATGTTATATCGCGGCAGTCTGTGCAGGTCTCTTTCATTCAAAATTCATAGCAGATATAGACTGTGAAATTGGGAATTGAGGCTAGAACCTGGAATACTAGTCTTTATTCACCTATACACTTTCTGCTTGGTATAGGGCCAAGGTTGGGGAGGTTATTCAATGATTATTCAAGAATACTAAAAAAATATATAATAAAATAAAATGTAAAAAATATGTTTCCCTGGCACATAATCATCAAACTGAACTTAATTTATTCCCCACACTGAACATTTCAAATAAAATTGTAAAATTGTTCTGAAGATCTGTAAACAGTATACGTGAAAACCAACTAATGACAGTGCATACTTACTGTATACACAGTAAAATGTATACATAAAATAGAGGCATACTGTAATTGTATACATGCAACATACACAGGAACCAAACAGATATCTGTATAATTTAATTATTTCAATTATCATTACACTTTATAATGTTTTTCTTTCTTGCTCTCTGTCTCCTGTCACATTTATGGAATATACAGTACACTATCATGTTTACTACCATATCTGTAACATGTACTATTCGCCCACATATTTCAGTGTCTGCATCACAACAATTAAGTTCAGTATTAATGGACCGACTTAAAAATATTTGCTTTAATCATTTTTTAAATATAAATAATAATAAAAAAATAAGGTCTGTCAGTGTATTGCCTCATAACACACAATAAGTGTCTGCATAACCTCCTCACACCTCCAGATTCCTTGGTTTCAATTCAATTCAATTCAATTCAATTTTATTTTTATAGTGCTTTTAACAATGTTCATTGTCTCAAAGCAGCTTTACAAGAATGAAAAAAAAAAAAAGGTTCCCCATTTTCCTCCAACTATCCAAAACATGCTGGAATTCTCTAGCTGTCAATGATTGTATGATTGCATATACACAGCGTTCGATCTAGCATCCACTCCTGCCTCATCTCACGCTTTGTATTTCAAGCGGTTTCCGGCACTGGATCCATTGCACCTAGGATAAAGTGACTGCTGAAGAGGAATGAATACTTGTTCTCTCATGGGACGCACCGCAGAGACAGAGAAAACAGATGGTGGAGTCGCTGGATGGTGTTAAGATGGTGTCTTTATTCCCTGAAACACTATCTAAATACAGTGGAACCATCCAACAAGAGCCGCTAGACAAGTCCAACGTTTTTATCTTTACCTACTACCCTCTTGCTTGCTCATTAATCAGTGCAAGGCACAGTGCTTAGCACAGTGTAGACATGAAGGTCTAAGAGGATTTCCATCATTATATAGTGTTAATTAGTGGGTGCCATAGACGTTATTCATTTTAATCTACTGTAGCAACCAGGATCATCATAATTGCTCAGATTTAGTAAAATCATTCTTTACTCAAAGGTGGATTGTTGAGAATAGTCTAGAGGCCTGCATCAATAAGTACTATTATCAGTTTATTATATTGGTAATCCTGATAATCTGGTATGCTTGACTGCATGATTGCCCCATCATAATCTGTACCTGGGGGAACTGTAAACAAACCTATTGGATATAATGATGCAAGCAAAACTACCGGTAAATCCCTCAAAAAAAATAATCACACTTATATTTGGAGATGAATAATCAGTCACACGTTTTAATTACGGTGTGAGACTACTAGATTAGTGAGTAGTCTGTAAAAGGCGCTGAATTACTGAATATGCAAATGTATGATTAGCAGAGTATCTGAAATTATGAGAAAGAGGCTTAGACTGATACTGTAGAATCAGTGATTGCAGGTAAAGAACTATGAAAGCTCTAAAGAAGATTATTTGATTTTCTCTTGTGGTGTAAACAAACAAATAACAGTAACCATGATAAAAAAAAAATTGCCTTTTAGGTAAATATTCATGCAGTTGATTACTAAAAAGAAAAGCCAAGCTATGCATTACTGTACATATGTCTCTTTTTAATAGTGCACGAAAGGAAGAAAGAAATAAGCTTTCTTGTACCACAAGCAATATTCACCAGCAGGACTGTCACAGCACTGGCATATTTTTTCCAGATATACACCATAATTGGATGGATTCTACCCAACAATACACCTTCTTACAGTCCCCTTAACTTTGAATTCCTACTGTACTGTTCTACTCTTCCAAACCGCTACAAAGGTGGGTAATGAGTGACGAGTGTAGCAGTGCATATACAGTAGACCTGTGGACTCGATTTTGACTGAATGTCTGCTGATCAAAAATGACTATGCGATACACAATTTCCATAGAACAAAATGTACAAGTAATTGTCAGAGAAAAACCTCTGCTGGAAATCAAGGTACCATTTAAAATTATTTAGTAAAATTTAAGCATACAAATACAAATGGCGGAACCTCTGCATACAAATTTCATTCTTAAGTAAAAAATGTGTATTGTGATTTCTCAGAAGAAATAATGTAAATCTGTTTCACTCACTCACTCACCATCTATACCGATTAATCCTGTATTCAGGGTCACGGGGGGCCTGGAGCCTATCCCAGGAGACTTAGGGCACATGGCAGGGTACACCCTGGACAGGGTGCCAATCACATACTACGGGCAATTTGGGAACGCCAATTAGCCTAACTTGCATGTCTTTGGACTGTGGGAGGAAACCGGAGTACCCGGAGGAAACCCACCAAGCGCGGGGAGAACATGCGAACTCCATGCACACAGAGACGGGAATCGAGCCTGGCCAGGGATCGAACCCGGACCCTGGCGGTGCAAGGCGACAGTGCTAGCCACTACATCACCGTGCTGCCTAATCTGTTTCAGCTGCCCAAAAATATGAAAAAAAAAATTACAAAAAAAGTGCGACAAATAATGTAGCTTTTAACCATATGCTGAAGGTAACGTTTGTGTTGTGTGTTAACGCTTTCAAAACAACTTTTATTGACTGAAAATGTTTTAAATTCATAAACTTGCTTCGATTAGCTTTCCACTGTCATCCAAAAAAGTCTGTATAATGGAAACAATACCATACAGAAAATATGCATTTTTTAATTCAGTTTCTGTACATTAATGCATAGAGTTGTTCCATTTAATTTCATTTGATTGGACTGTACCTATTTATTTTATACAAATTTAAAGTATGCAAATATTGATGGATATTTTATAAGGTTTACAAGTTGAAAAGACTCTGGATTATAAATAATATCTAGATTAAAGAAACTGAAAAATAAGCTACTTGGATAAGTATGGAAACGTTGTACCTACTGTAATAAGTCCAGTTGACTCGACTCAGTTAAGTTGACATTTTTATGTCACAGCTAAAGTTTGGTTTGTGAAAAGAACACAGCAAAGAATTTTCTTTTTCAGAAAGCTGGAACAGCTACATCGGAAACTAGACCATCGAGAGCATCCTGACAAACCACACAAGTGTGCGGTAAACTAACTGAAGGATCTCAATTGTGTGGTGAAATATATCTACTGTACGCTAGCCGACCGAACTGAACTGCTGCTAGTTTTACAACATTAATAACATTAAATCTTAGAGTCACAAACTGACAACTCAAGCACTGGTGCTCTTGCATTATTAAACTTTTCCTCATTAATATGAGACTGCTAGAGTACTTTGGGACATTAAATAGAAACATTTGCATGGATGCTGACAAAATCGGCCTTGGTGCACTTTTGTCATGATAATTTGCAAAAGCAGAGCATTTAACCAATTGTGCTGAATACTACAAGTAAAAAGAGTAATATTTCTGTTTTATTAAATTATCACATGCACATAATCCCAGCTACGCCCAAAATCATCAAGTTTTACATTATGATACATCCATACATACAGTAAGAGGCACGCACAGTGTGCACAATTTGAACAATCGTATTCATGTTAAAATGGGTAAAAGTAATTTTTTATTAAATTTGAATAGTGTTTATTGTGGGGTAGGTGTTAATTAGGGATAATTAGGGTTTAATGTGGGGCAGGTGTTTGATCCCTTTTTCAGTTTTATTTGTCTAAAAAAAGCAGATTTTTGCATGTTCTAGTTCCTGATATTTTTTTGATTCTCATGTTTTTTTTTTTCTATGATTCTGAAAAGTTTACAATGGTCTGTTTTTGTACATAAGAAAAAAAGAAAGAAAAAAGTATTGCATTTCTGTCTTATGTAATATGTTTATATGTAATATGTAATATCCATAATCCAATTGTGATTCATTAATTGATTTTCTTTCTTTCTTTCGTTCTTTCTTTAGTTCGTTCATTCTTTCGTTCTTGTTATCCAGTTTATCAGAGGTCCCATACTCAAAAAAAAAAAAAAATGTGTTCAGTGAACAATGTTTAGTGGAAAGATAACATATGACATAGTAAAACATTATTTTTCTAGTCTTGAGATAATAAAGCAGACTTCCAAGTTGATGGAGGATCTTAATCAAAGGACAGATGATGGGCATTTGCAATAGTACAATTAAAAGAAACTGATGCCCAGGCAAACTGAAGATCTGTTCATCATTCATAAAATGTTACGTACCTGGCCAGTTCCATCACTAGACATTTGCAACAGCTGTCAAATAATGATCTATGGGTAAGTCAGCAAAGAATTGCATGGTTTATTACTGGGAGTGCATGTGTGTCCCTGTATAAAATCTAAATCTAGTCTTGAGATAATAAAGCAGTCTTCCAAAGTGATGGAGTAGAAATGAATGCAGAATTTATAGTTATGTGGAAGTCAGATTTATAAAACCACAACATACAGTACACAAGGCCTTACACATCAGTCTTATTTAAATTCCAATTAAATTAAAATTGAGAGCACATTGATGAAATTTTTCACATCACCTTGTCTCACGTCATGCATGTGTAAATGACAAATATTCAACTTTTTTGGTTGAAAGATGGATAAACAGGAAAAAAAATAAATGGAGGTGGTGATTTATGAAATAGATATCAGAGACATAGACAGGTCTGTGGTTTGATGTCTGGCATTAGGAAGATGGATTGATGGACTGCATAGTGTAAAATATCTTCTTAAAAAATGGTCTGATGTGTAAATGTATTTGAATTTGAAGGGCTGCTGTCCGCTGGAAAAGTGTCATAAACTGACATGATTTAAGCACAACTGATATAATGTATGTATTGTCACGGTCTCGCCCGTGACTGGGGCATGTCCTAATTTGGCTCCACACCCGTAAGCAGAAACTGAAACTAACTAGCTCATTCAGCATGGCTTCCCATGCCACCCCATCGACAGGAATGTGAGGTGGGAAAGGCGTTAGATACAACATGGCTGGTGGCCCATCTTGAGATGAGAGATGGTGAGAGTGCCAATTCAAGAAATATTAGGGGTAGATGGTGCATGGCATGCCATGAGTGCCACAGTGAGTGTGTGTGCTCTTTCGGACATCGATACTGAGGAGTGTTTTTTGCCACTGGGCAGCTTGCCGAGGATCAGCCACAGAAGAGCTGTGACCGTTGCCTTGGCACTTCTGTCTTCAGTTAT